>JAOSBN010052423.1:0-44730 GCA_027563595.1 Erythroxylum suave | reverse complement strand
AAAATATTAAAATTACTTATTAATTATATTGTAATTAATAATAATATTTTAATTAAATGTCATGTAATTAAGTAAGTGATAGTAATTTAATTAATTATATTGTAATAACATCATCGTAATAAAATAATTACAAATATACTTACAAGGAATATTCATACAACTTTAAAATAATAAATTCATTATATATTTACAATCATAGTATAAGGGGCATTTTAGTCTTTGAGACAATTTTTATGTTCTGTCCCCTGCAACCAAACACATTTCTATTCTCGAGATAGAGGCAGTTTCTATATTCTGTCCCCTGCAACCAAACACATTTCTGTTCTGTTCTGTCTCCAAATTTCTGTCTCGTTCCGTCTCCGCACACTGGGGACGGTAACCAATCGCAGCGTAAAATTCATACAGTAATAATAAAATTAAGCTTTATTAGGGAATAAAAGTATAGCAACATCTATAAATGCAAAGCAAGAAGACAATTTAAATGAGATAGTCGAATCAAGTTTGAAAGAAATCATCAAACTTATACGGTATTTCTAAGTTTTTTGGCGCTAGGCAACGGTAGGGATCCAAACTACTTATATAATATAAAAAAAAGGAAGGATTCTAACTTGACCATCAAAAAATATTAGCTATTTATTAAAGATGTTTGGTAAAATTAGTTGTTTAGTATCAACTGTTCATATATAAAATTCTATAATTTATAAATTAATTAAACAATTTTAGTAAATTAACCAATTAAAATAAGTTATTGAAATCAAAACAAATTATTCCACATATATAATATATTGTATAATTTATTTGCATTTCACAAGCATTCTATGTAAAAAAAAAACTTTATCATAAATATACAAGATGTCTAATATTGCATTAATATGCATAAGTGCTAATATAAAAATATTAATAATAACATTAATCAATTTTTTAGTTTAATTTAATATTTTCTATAATTTTAAAATTAATTAAACAATTTTAATAAATTAATCAATTTTAAAAATTAAAATTTTTATCTTATCAATTTTATTTAAAAATTAAAATTAAAATAATAGAAAATTAAAATTTTGACGTAAATTTTTTTTATAAGTTTAATTTTTTTATTTAAAAACTTAAAAAGGAAAAAAAGGAAAATTCCCATCATACAATTTTTTCTTTTTAAATTTCATTTTTATAAAATTAATAATAACATAATTATAATTATAATTTAATTTAATTTTTTATTAAAGTAATAGTTGTTGGGCCTGATAGTTATGTTTTGCATAATATTTCAGATTTTAAATTGTTATGCATTTAGTGTTAAAGTGAGTGTGGAGCATGCATTTAGAACTTAATTAGGATATTTTGTGTAATTAAGTATGTTTACGGGTTAGTTGGAATTTTGAGCTTAGATTGTATATTTTTTAGGTATCTTGATGTGTGTGCTAATGTTACAGAACAAACAGGGAAGAATGATGAAGGTTTAAAGTGTTTTGGGCTTAAGGACATAGGCCACAATTGTGCATATAGGCCACGGTCATGACAGAGAAGGAAGAAAAAGAAGTAGCCAGGCCACAATCATATACTCTGAGCCACGATCGTGATAGAGAACGTCAAGTCAGGCCACGATTGTGCACTCCAAGCTACGTTTGTGACAGAAAGGGTAAAACGCAGGCCATGATCCTGACATGAAGGGCCATGATCGTGCCCTGCATCGAGCTGATGCAAAAATTTGACTTTTAGGTTATTTTTTGGACCGATTTAACCCGAAGTTTGACTTAGGGTTGCCACAGAATAAATAGCACTCTATAAGACAACTACAACAATCATTAGAGAGTGAAAAGTAAAAAGTGAGATTCCGTCACTCCCGAGAGAAACCCTAGAGAGAAGTCAAGAGATCGAGGAAGGAGATAAAGGAAGAGAAACGCAGAGACGAGCTAGACATGAAGTACTTCTCGGAATAGTTGGTTTCCCGCCATTGCCATCTTTGAGATTCCGTTCCCGATAGTATTTCCATTTGATTTAGTTTTATTTATATATAGAATTGAAATAGATGTTGAGAATTATTGCGTTGAATGTTAAGTCGAGTTTATACTCACCTTTTGATGTTAATTTTTAAGAGCAATGAAATTTAATTGATTTTGTTTTCTATTGCTTGCTTGTGATTCAATTATGTGCTTAATAATTCGGCAATAACCTGAAAGGGTGAGTCGGGTAAAAATCATTGATTTGGGCTAACGAGAGTTAGGTGAATCAATAGGTAGGGAATTGGATCAAACTGGTTGAATTGTGTAACGAAAGATTGAGCATGGATTTCTGGCAGTTAATAGAGTACTTAGAGCTAATTTAGATTTTGGACTAATTGCAGATCGAGAGATCGTAATTTCCATAACTTGAATTAGGGTTATTAATTAGGGTTACGAATTATAACTCAAGAGAGAGTAATTCACCTTAGCATCGTCTAGACCCATCAAGTTATTGGTTTCATAATTGGTTAGGTTTCATTTAATTTCGAATTGAATCCCCTTTCTCTCCCTTGATTATTTCTGGGTTGATTTTGAGGTGGGTGTGAGTTTTTATTTTGTTTATTCTTGTTACACTTTAATTTCTGAAATTTGATTATCAATTGATTTAATTTTTGCATTAGTTATGTAATTAGGTTAGTTGCAAACTTAGCTACCTTAGCCTTTAGGATTAGTTTCCTTCCTCATGGGATCGACACTTTAGGTACTACATGAATGACTCGTGCGCTTGCGGCAATTACCAAGGTTATTAATAGTAAAACTTAACACGTGTAACCTTAAGAGAACAAAGTTTTTGGCATCGTTGCCGAGGAAGGAAATTTGGTTCTATAGTTTAAGGCACCAAGATAGTTTTCATTTTTGTTTTGTTTTTCATTAGTTTTATGTAGGATTGTGCTCTTGTATAAACATAAGGGTCACGAGGATTTCGAGTCGCACAATAGAGATCTCAAATTTAGATATCACATGTTTAGAACGAACCCCCCTTAGGAAAGCTCGACGAGAAGAAGAAAAACTTGAGGAAGTACAAACGGTTGAAGAATTCTAAAGAAATATGGATCAAGAAGTCAACCCTAAAAGGCAGCAAGAGAGGACGCTTATGGATTTTATGAGACAGGGTTTAATCTAGCAAACCAAGGAGTGACCAGACTGCCTATTCAAAGTATCTGCTTTGAAATTAAACCTACCCTCCTGAACATGCTTCAGCAAAACATCCAATGCTAAGGATTGGCAAACGAAGACCAGCTCACATCGTGAGTTTTTTTAAAGATTTGTGATACTTTTCAGCATCACTAGATTTCGGAAGTCATAGTGAGAATTAGGCTATTTCTTTTCACGCCTAGAGACAGAGCAAAGCCTTGGTATCATTCACTGAGCTCCGCTAACGTTGCAACATGGGAATAGTTGGTGCGTGCCTTTTTAGATAAATACTTCCCTTTGACAAAGACCACCAAGATAATAAAGGAAATTATCAATTTCCATCAAGTAGACGGGGAGTCTATTTATAAGGACCTACAAAGGAGATGCCCACACCACAACCTACCCAAGGAATTCTTATTGTAGACATTTTATAATAGAGTTAACCCACTTACCAAAGGCACCATTGATGCGGCACGGGAGGATCATAATTGAGAAAGATGGCCGATGAAGCCAAGGAGTTGATAGAGGAGATGGCCAGCACTAGTTGTTTATAAGCCAGTGAATGTAGTAAACAACCTACTAGTTTTAGGGAGTAAAAAGGAGTTATTGCAGTTGATCAAATGCTGGAGATGCAAGCTAAGATCTACAACTTAACGCAACAGCTTAGTAACAAGAAGGCGTCGTCTTCTAGTCAAGTAAAGGCTATGCAAATGAAGTGTGAGTTACATAGCCAAATGGATCATGATATAGTGGATGACTACCTGGTGAGAGAAGAGAACCTAGAGCAAGTCAATTACATAGGTGCACAATTCAAATGTGGAGGAGGTAATAATCGTTACTCCAACACCTTTAACCCTGGATGGAAGAATCAACCAAACTCCTCTTGGTTGAACAACAACAATGGAGGGCAATTCAGAACCTAAGGCCAATCGAGCTTCCAACAGGATAAGATGAGCTCGATGGATTCATAATTGGACTAAATTTTGGATAAGATAGGAGGAATGGAGGAAGCACACAAGTGGCTCGAGAATAAATTTGAGCAAGTCACAAAAAATCATGCTTCATTCATCCATAATTTGAAAGTCCAAATGGGGCAGCACGTAGAAGGAATGTTAACTAGGAATGTTGGGACTCTTCCTACCAACACCGAGTCGAATCTGAAGGAGCATATCATGTTTATAAGCCAAAACGAAGATGAAGAGTTGGAAGAGGAAGAAGAAGGTCAATTGGTCGAAAGAGACCTTCCAAGTGAGAATGTAAGACAATCAGTACAAATGACTCAATGGATATTTTCACACCAAATTTTTTAGAAAAAGGAACTATATGCTAGAAGGGAAGAGGAAAATTTGTAAGAAATTGAACCCAACAAAATTAAGGAGGTGACAGAATGAATACAGGCTAAATTAATTCTACAATGGTCTGTCACAGAAAGGGAGTGGAGTAACTATTGGAAGACATCCTTAACATAGTGAAGAAGGATGTTCATTCCCTGTAGTATCAACAAGATCATCATAGAGAGGGCATTCACGGACCTAGCGTAAGTATAAATATGATGCCCTATACTCTTAGCTTGAAATTAGGACTACAAGGGTTAGTCCTCACTAAGTTTGTGATTAGGACAGCTGATAT
The DNA here is from genome assembly GCA_027563595.1 of Erythroxylum suave. Lineage (NCBI taxonomy): Eukaryota > Viridiplantae > Streptophyta > Magnoliopsida > Malpighiales > Erythroxylaceae > Erythroxylum > Erythroxylum suave. The sequence continues at coordinate 39,970 of JAOSBN010052423.1, read as the reverse complement.
GACTACACATAGACCAATAGGAATTTTACCAAATATGCTAGTAAAAGTGGGTAAATTCATTTTTCCCATGGATTTCTGTGTTTTATATGTCAAGGAGAATGAGGATATCCCGATTATTCTAGGACAACTATTCTTAGCCACTGCGTAGGCCATGATTGATGTAAACAGGGGCGAACTAACATTGCGAATGGTAAAGGAACAACTGACCTTCAAGGCAACTATTAAAGAGTATAGAGCTCCTTCAACTCCCATGGATCATAATAAACCTGAACCTCGAGTAGAATGGGAAGACATAGAGGATCCTGTAAATGCTTTCCAAAAGAAGCGCTTGCGAAGGAGGAGGCGAGAAAAGGAAAATGTGAAGGACGGCGGAAATTGCCACATGGTGGCAAAGGTTCAAACTTTGAGAGTAATGGCAAGGCTACCACCTAACCATTCATTCCAACCAATGTGAGCATAAAAGGAGCGTCGAGCTACCGACATAAATAGAAGTGCTGCAGGGGAGGCAACCCATGGAAAGTAGTTATTGGTCAATTAGTTGAATTCAATAGATAAGTTTATTTTTCTATGTTAGATAAATAAAAAAGAAAAGAGGAATATGCAATCGGAATCATGGGGGAGATTACGTAATGCACATAAAGTGAAGTGAAAAGAAAAAGAACAGGAAAAGAAAGGCTTTAGTGATAGAGTATAAGCACTAGACACGACTGTCAACTAGGAGGTCACGATCGTGGCCTGCAGCTGAGATGCCCTTAGTTGAAGCGCTGCATGCCACAATCGTGGCCTACAACTATGCGAAAAAGGTGGAGGACGTGAATTTTAAATGAAAATTTTTACCAATTTACCCTTTTTACCGCCTATATATTCAATTCACATTTAACTTTTACCTTCACATTCATTTTCACTTTATCTCTCTAGAATTTCAATTTTTAAACACTTTATCGACTCTCTAGAACTTACAACACTCAACTTTACACATCCACCCCAGTCATGCCTCAGATTAAACAAACAGCACGACAAGAGCCTCTCGGAGCACAACAAGTAGAGGGCTAAGGGAGACGAAACCGAGTAGCAGACTTTGGAGGTCCATTCCTGATTTAAACTGAGGAGGAAGATACTTGTTTCCATTCCCTTCGCTCTACGAAGATTGTTATGCCTAAATATTTTGACTTTGATACCTGAGATCAGATAAAAGTACGAGAGCGAGTAGAGAACTTAGCAGAGAGGATCTAGTGGGGCAAAGTCATTAGGCTCCAATTCCTCGTTTATGAAGAACTTACTCTAGAGTTCTTCACAACTTTGACCTACCACCCCAAGAACACTAAGGAATTATGGTTTAGATTGGGGGGGGGGGGGTGGCAAGCATATGAATTGACTGTCGAGATCATGTGCGACATATGTGGATTCCCCATTCCACCATTGTCGACTAACATGATGACTTCCATACCTCCCAATATTGACACGAGTTTACCAGAGTCGAGCGTTTTTATGCTAAAAATGCTCAAAATAACATTATCCGCTCTCATGAACTCGTACTGGTACACAAATTCATGTGACCATTGGTCTTTGATAAATCAGAGATCAACAAGTGTTCAACTAAGGAACTCTTCATACTGTGGTGCATGGACCATAATGTATCAGTCTGCACATCAACTCATGTGCTTAATGCTCTTGCTGCAACTTCGTGAAAGAGGAGTAACCATTTGGTAATGGGATATATGGTCACTTCCATTGCTGAACATTTGAAGTAGATCGAATTCGAGTAAGAATTCACCTGTCTGAATTTCTCGATCATCGTCATCCATTTCGGGTGGAAATTATCCATTCTACAAACATGACACTGTAAGGGATTCATGGGAAGACACATGTGCGGACCAGGGCAGGACAAGCGAGTTCCAGCTCCTCATCACCTTAGTAGGCCCAAACAGATTCAACAAGTGAAGAGTCCACCAAAGATGATGAAGATGACTAATGTTGGACAAAGGCTTTGGATGCTATTTTCAAAACTAACATAACACTCAAGGAAGTGGTGCGTATCTAATAATGCTAGAGCTGAGAGATTTGACGAATCCATCGGTAGTTTGAAGCTCAAGGGACTCAGTTACCACCCCCGACACCATCACCACCTCCGTCCCCGTAGGATCCCAACTCTATCCCAGTTTATTTTGGTTTTGTTACCATTCTGTTATTTATATTTTTGTTGTTATTTTTTCTTTTGGCTTATTTTGTTCCTTTTATCTGCTCATTGTTACGTAATTTCTTGACCCCATTTAGGCTATGTGTTATGTTTTTGTTGTTTCCTAATCACATTGAGGACAATGTGTTTTTCAAGTGTGCTTTTCTTTTGTGTGTAAGTTTGCACGATAGTACTAGGCTGCATTGTGAATTATGTGAATGTACCAGTGGCTTAGATTGAGTAGATAATTATTAATTTTAGACACAGTCCATTAGGATGTGAATGATCATTAGCCTGCGATGATAGTGCATTAGGGTCTTGGATAAATATACAACCTAATTAGGACTTATTGTAAATTTAACACCCTCCATATTGTCTCATTCATTCATAATTTGAGGCCCTCTAGCTTAAGTAGCTTGACTAGTGCTTTTTATGGAAACAAAAAGCACAAAAGCAACAAAGTAGATAATAATAATAATAATAATAATAATAAGTGTGTGTTAATAATCACTATTCTGCTGGCCTTCAGGTTATGAATAAAGCTAGTAGTCAGTTGAAAACGTGATAGAGCTGAGTAACCGGATCGACATGCATCACAAATGTGTGCCTTCTCATAAAAAGGCTATAATGATGTTTCAACCAAGCTATTAATAAATGATTTGATCGAGTAGTCGGATCGACATTCATCACAAATTTTTGCCTCTGAGCAAAAGGCTAAAACAAAAAGTATTGATTAAAAACCTACTGGACTTGTAATAAGCTTAAATTTCATGAAATTATACTTAGGAATAGTTACAAAAGCCTAAGGAACCGAAAAATTATCAATGCATGTGTACAATTGAAAAGGGCAATTAAGTTAACATTTAGGTCTTAATGTAGTTGTATATTTAGCTCAAGGTCCCTAACAACATATTAGGCTTGTTAATGATTTGCCATAATTTGAAGAGTTATGTCCGAAGTTAAAATTATTTCATAAAAATTAGAGCCATTGTTGCATTACGGCATTTTGTGTGCTTGTTATGTTATTTATATGCTGTTGCTTTGTTTGCTTGAGAACAAGAAAATGTTTAAGTGTGGAGATGTTGATAGTTATGTTTTGCATGATATTGTAAAGTTTAAATTGTTATGCATTTAGTGTTAAAGTTAGTGTGGAGCATGCTTTTAGAACTTAATTAGGATATTTTGTTTCATTAAGTATGTTTATGGGTTAGTTGGAATTTTGAGCTTAAATTGTATATTTTTTAGGACCTTGATGTGTGTGCTAGTGTTGCAGGACAAACGGGGAAGAACGGTGAAGATTTAATGAATTTCAAGCTTGACATAGGCCACAATCGTGCATATAGGCCATGGTCATGACAGAGAAGGAAGAAAAAGAAGCAGCCAAGCATCGTGACAGAGAGCGTCAAGTCATGCCATGATCGTGCACTCCAAGCCACGCTTGTGACAAAAAGGGTAAAGTGTTGGCCACGATCGTGACATGAAGGTCCATGATCATGCCTTGCATCAGGCTAATGCAAAAACTCAAATTTTGGGTTATTTTTTAGACCATTTCGACCCCGAGCTTGACCTAGGGTTGCCACAAAATAAATAGTACACTACAAAACATCCGCCAGCAGTCATTAAAAAGTTAAAATACTTAAGTAAAAGTAAGACTCCATCACTCTTGAGAGAAACCCTAGAGAGAAGTCAAGAGATTGAGGAAGGAGACAAAGAAAGAGAAACGTAGAGATTTTCCCTTTAAAAAAGTTAGCATATAAAAACCTTGCAATTTTACTTCTTATAAAAATGTTAGATATTCAATTGTAAAATAATCAAATATCATTAACAATATATTGTGACTTGTGAGAGACAGAGATAAGAAGTTTTAGTTGATTAAAAACTTCATCTTTTCTTTTATTATTAATGTTTAACAAAAATATAAACTTATAATTTGTCTTATAAAATCTCTAAATTTCTATCTTTATTTATTTTGAATTATTAAATATTTTATTATAATAATTTATATTTTAATTATTACATATTTTCTATTAATTTAAATGAATACCTAATTTTGTTTGATATTTATTTCATCGTACGATACTTTCTTTGTGTCTATTCCCCTTATAATAAATTAGACCCATATGTCTATTCCCACATAACCCACTGTAACTGTTAATTTTTATTCAATTATACTACCACATCCTTCTTATTCTTCTTCATTTACACATACAAATAAACACCCCCAATTCTCTAATACAACAACGAAACTGTTAAGTTTTATGTAATATGACTACCCTTCTTATTCTTCTTCGAATTCATAAAACGTATATAATAGGTTAGGTATTTAAAAAAGGAATGAACAGGACACATGGACCGAAAACCTAAGAGTTAAATCAACAACCCATCGATAAAATAGTAGAGGTAGCAATGAACAGGAGTGTGGACCAAAAAACCTCCAAGTTTAATTGTCCCATTAATAAAACAAAACAGGTATGTGAAGAGAGAATGGTAGGCGGAGCTGCGTCAATATCGTAAAGGTAGGAATGAATAAGAGTATGGACTGAAAACCTCCAAGTTTAATTGTCCCATCAATGAAACAAAATGGGTGCATGTAGAGAAGAGAGCTGGGAGAAGAGTTGCATAAATAGCATCAATAAGAGTTGCCAAAGTAGATATATATATATATATATATACATGAATTTATCTCCTCTCCTCTACTACCAAAGCTAAAGCTCATCAAGTTCTCTCTCTTTCTCTCTCTATAACCGAGCTTAACTTATTAATTGATGTATTTTAATTTCTTCTTAGTAATGCCTTAATGTTTATTTGGAAAATAGTAATGTTTATAAACTTCCCTATCCTAGTAAGTTCTGTGTCAAATTTTGCTAAACCCATTCTAATTTGTGTTGTAGGACAATGACGGTTGACAAAACTTGGATGGAAATTTCTAATAAAGCACTACCACAATATAAAAAAGGAGTTAATGAATTTCTAGATTTTGCATTTAGACATTTTGGTGAAGGAAGAGTTGTTCATTGTTTTTGCAAAAAATGCAACAATAATTTATTTAGGATAAGACAATCAATTTATGAACATCTAATGTTAAATGGGATAAACAAAAACTGCAAGCAGTTGTACCATCATGGAGAGGTTCTACAATATTATTCTGATGAAGACAATGATAGTAACTAGAGTAATTAAAGTGAAAATGATGATGGAATGCGTGATGTGTTAGGTGATCTTGTGAGGGATAGTTCTTACGATCTAAATGAAGAAGCTAATGATCCTATCAGAGGTGGCCCCACCAGTTTAAATAAGGAAGGTACTAAGTTTTATAGATTATTGAGAGAATTGGAACAAGAGTTTTATCCTAGTTGTAAGGAATCTTCCACATTATCATTCATTGTTGAAGTATTAAATTGGAAATTTCTTTATAGGATTAGTGCAAATGCAGTTGATGGAATGCGTTAAATAATGAAAAGACTGTTTTTTAAAGGTAATAAAGTTCTTAGCTCATATATTGACGGTAAGAAAGTTTCATAAGATATCGTGCTTTCATATTAGAAGATAGATGCTTGTGTAAATGATTGCATACTTTATAGAAATAAATAGGGGAATGCTCAATCTTATCTAACATATGGTGAATATAGATGTAAGAATAATGGGAAAATTAGGAATATCATTAATGAGCATGGTCGTAGGAAAAAGATTTTGCAAAAAGCCTTGTGATATTTTTAGTTAACTCCTCGCTTGAAAATATTATACATGTCATCTAATTTTTCTAAAGATATGAGATGGCATCAGGAAAAACAATGTAATAATGAGTTTATAGGACAGCCAGCGGAACCTCTAGCTTGGAAAAGTTTTGATACCGTGCATCCATTTTTTTGCAGTAGAGCCACGTAATGTTAGACTTGGTTTAGCATGTGATAGTTTCAACCCATTTGGGAATATGAGCACTTATTATAGTGCATGGCCAATTGTATTAACTCCTTATAACCTTCCACCATGGCTCTACATGAAAGATCCTTATTTCATGATGTCTCTTTTGATTCTTAGTCTGAAAGCTCCCAGAAATGATATTGATGTATACTTATAGCTGTTGACTAATGAGTTGAAATTCCTTTAGAAGATAGGTATAGAGGCATATGATGCATTTTCAAAGACTAATTTTCAATTACGTGCTGCTCTATTATAAACCGTAATTGATTTTCCAGCTTATAGTAATTTATTTGGATGGAGCACCAAAGGCAAGTTAGCATATCCTGTTTCCAATCTTGAAACATCTTCTTACAGGTTTTAAAATGGACGTAAAACATGCTATCTTGGTCATCGTCAATTCTTACCAACTAATCATTCTTGGAGGAAAAATGCTAAAGCATTTGATGGTAACAAAGAAAATTGAAGTGCACCGAAACAATTATTAGGGGATGATTTTGTTGAACAATGCAATCAATTTTCTCAGGGGAAGTTCGATCAATTTTAAATTATGTGTACATTTTATCTGAATTCTTTTTTTCTTATTTCCATTATTTTTATTAAACAGGTGAATTTGGAAAGACTATAAGGAAAAGAAAGCATAGGGATGCTCTATTGCTCAGAAATTAGAGAAAAAAGAGTATTTTTTTAACTCTCATATTAGAGAACACCTAAGTCGCGTCATAATTTGGATGTCATGTATATCGAAAAAAATGTAAGTGATAACATAATTGGGACTTTGTTGAACAATGAGGGGAAAACAAAGGATACTATAAATACTTGTTTTGGTTTAGAATCTATAGGTATACATCCTGAGCTATACCAAACTCCCACGAGTGATAGTAGGTATGCATTTCACCGTACATGTGATACACTGTCTAAAGTTAAAAAACGAGCATTTTTTCAGTTCTTAATTGATCTAAAAGTTCCAAATGGCTATTCTTCCAATGTTTCTTGATGTGTGAGTCTTACTGAATACAAAGTTTTTGGAATGAAATGACATGATTGTCATGTATTTCTTCATTGATATCTCCCTTTGGCTATACGTGGGTTATTGGGTAAAGAGGTGTGCAAAGCATTACTTGAGCTATGTACTTATTTAAGGGAGTTATGTGCTAAAGTTTTGCATTTTGATGATTTGGAGAGACTTGAAAAATCAATTCCTTTTACACTTTGTAAATTGGAGAAAATATTTCCTCCCTCATTTTTTGACATAATGGTCCATTTAACCATTTATCTTGTGAGTGAGGCTAAACTTGCTGGGCCAGTACAATATCGATGGATGTATCATATAGAATGATACTTGCATAGGCTTAAATCATATGTGAGAAATAAGGCACGTCTAGACGGATCAATTTTAGAGGCATATATTATGCAAGAATACATGCATTTTTGTTCAAGGTATTTGCACAAAACTGAAATTAGGTTTAATCGTGTTGGAAGAAATGATAAAGGAAGTGATGCCTATTCTCATTCTAGGTTTCAGTTTTCTCACAAGACAGTAGGCCTTTGCTCAAGGAAATATATGATGAGTTGAGCTTAGCTGAATGGGTTCTAGCTAGAATGTATGTGCTAAAAAATTGTGAAGAAATCATAGAGTTTATGGAGTAAGTTCTTTTAACTTTTGAAATGAGTCATTTTATATAATATTTTATTGGTATATATATTCTTGAAGTAACTACTAATATTTTACTTATTTTTAATGTGAAGCATACGTAAAGAAAAGCTCAAAAGGGAGGATCCTAGAAATGTAGACAGAAGATATCAAAAATAATTCCATCAGTGGTTCAAGAAATATGTAAGTACTATAAATATATTTTGACCTACAACATTTTATAAATTATAATTTCTATAATATAAATATTTAATTCTCATTACTCATGATAGGTCTCCAAATTGCATGATAAAGGAAGTGAAATGGTTAGTGATCAATAATTGCATTTAGCTTATGAGCCAAACAAGCGAGTTTATCGATATAAAAGCTTCCTCATTAATGGTTGGAGGTTTAATAGAGATTAGCAATTGAAATCACATAATAGTGGAATTTTTGTAAAAGGTGATCTGAACACAGGCAATTTGGATTATTTTGGTGTTTTGATAGTTATCATACAATTAAATTGTCGTGGGGAAATAGTATCATTTTATTTAAGGCTACGTGGTGAGATTTGTATCATAAAGATGGATATAAGGTTGACAAGTTTTGGTTCTTATAATAAATGTCACACACAAGTTGAAAACTGATGAACCATATGTTTTAGCTTCTCAAACTGAGCAAGTTGACTATGTAAGAGATATTAAGGAGCTCAATTGGCAAGATTTGTATGATCTTCTTAATGATGATATAGGAGATGAGTCATGCCAAGAAAATGAAAATTTTGGCTTTACATTTCATGAATCCACTTTAGAGGATGATACTGATATAATATCTTTGGATAAATCTGATCTAGATGCTGCAACTGTTGAAGCAAATTTGTTAAATATTGATACTATGGGTGCTGGAGAAGATGAAGAGACTGATTATGAAGAAGATACTTTTATGGATGATGATGAAACAAATTTAGTAAGTGAAGATGAGGAAGGTAACGATGATAATGATTGAGCATTGACAAGAATTTAGTTTTTAATTTTCAATAGGTTAAGACTTTTTCTTAATATTTTGGAACAAGATTTTTATTATATTTAAACATTTAATTATTTTGATTTTTTGATGAAATTTCAAAGTTATGTATACTTTGAAAAAAATTGTCACTAAAAACATTTAATTGACTTGTCACTAAAAAAACTTGTATTTGTAATGACAAAAATAATTAGTCACAAAAATTGTCACTCAATTACGAATATTAGTGATCATATTTATAGTTCGGTTATTATGACAATATGTAGTAGACACTAACTAATTGAATATTTATTAACAAAATGTTTTGTCACAACAGTCAAAATATTGTGTTAAAATAAACTGTTTCATCACTACAAAAAAATATTAGTGACCACACTAAGTTTTGTCACAACAAATAGAAAATATTAGTTACCAACATATGTATTATCACAATTGCAATTAATTTTCTCCAAAATTATTTTGGCGCCAAATGTCATAGGCTTTTAGTGACAAAACTTAGTGATAAATTAAATGTTAACACTATTAATATATTAATAGTGACAATTTAACTATGAAAGAAACTAAATTTCCATAATTACTATTGTACTAGTGAAGAACATATAAATCACCATAGATAATCGAAACAACAGTGTCAATCAACTATCTAGTCACTAAAAAACTTGTATTTGTGATGAAAAAAATAGTTAATCACAAACAAATTATCAATAAATTACGAATAGTAGTGACCATAGTTATAGTTCGATAATTGTGACAATATGTAATAGACACTAATTAATTGAATATTTATTGACATAATGTTTTGTCACATAGCAGTCCAAATATTGTATGCTGATAAAATGTTTCGTCACCACAAGAAAATATTATTAGTGATCATACTATGTTTTGTCACAACAAATAAAAAATTTAGTTACCAACATATGTTTTGTTGCAATTACAATTAATTCCTACCAAAATTATTTTGGCGTCAAATTTCATAGGCATTTATTGACAAAAATTAGTGTGAAAAGAAATTTTGACCCTATTAATATATTAATGGTGACAACTTAACTGTTAAAGATACTAAATTGTCACAATTATTATTGTATTAGTAACAACAAAATAAATCATCACAATTAATCCAAACAATTTGTCTTGTCACAAAAAACCTTATATTTGTGACGAAACAATAGTTAGTCACAAAAAATTGTCACTAAATGTTTTCACTCTTGTAGTGGGTAGCAGGTACTGTAATAGTCTCTATAGATGGTGACGCTAAAAATTGTGGCACATGCGTCTGGGATACATGGGTGAGAAAGGCTTATCATTGTTAAGCAAGAAAGGCCTACTTTATGGTCAAAGTACAGGTAAGATAGACTTCTACGAGCATTGTATCTTTGGGGAGAAGAAATGAGTCAGTTTTAGTTCTCTAGTTGTCCACAAACTAAAGGTACTTTGCATTATGTTCATTCTAATTTTTAGGGGCCCTCTCGTGTTCCATCTAAAAGTGTGCCTAGTATATGTTGACTTTTATTGATGATTATTCAAGGAAGGTTTGGGTGTATTTCTTGAAACATAAGAATGGTGTTTTCCTAACCTTTAAGCAATGGAAAGTTTTGATTGAAAAGTACACAAGAAAACATGTTAAGTGGCTACAAACAAATAATGATTTGGAATTTTGTGGAGGTGAATTTAATAAATTTTGCAAGAATGAAGGAATTGCTTAGCATTATACCGTCAGAATGACTCCTCAATGAAATGGAGTCATCAAGTCTATGAACTAGACTCTTTTAGAAAGGGCTCAGTGTATGATCTCTAATGCAGGATTAACACTTGATTTTTGGACAAAAGCCATTGCTACGACTTATTACATCATCAACTACTCTCCTTGTGCTCCTCTCGATTTCAAGACTCTAGAGGAAGTTTGGTTTGGTACTCTTACTAATTACTCTACTTTAAAAATATTTGGGTGTCTAGCATATATGCATGTCAATGAGGGAAAGTTAGAGCCTAGGTCTAAGAAATGTATCTTTCTCAGTTGTGCTTCAAGGGTCAAAGGATATCGTTTGTGGTGCCTTGATCCCAAGTCGCCTAAATTTACAATTAGTAGGGATATTACATTTGATTAATCCTCTATGTTGTATCCTAGAAAAGAGTCTTATAATCTTTGTAATTTAGAAAAACAGGATAGTACACAAAACAGGTGGAGTTAGAGATTGGTAGTTCAAGTCCTTCAAAGGCATCTTTTATACATCAGACAGAACAAGTTGATGAACCAGATCCTGATCATGTTCAAGATGAGCTAGTAGAAGAAGAACATTCCATAGCCAGAGATAGATGAAGACGGGAAATTTGACTACCACAGAGGTATGGAAATTTAATTGCATATGCTTTTTCAGTGGCACAAGAAACAGTTGGAGATGGTGAACCTTCCACATAAATGGAGCAGTTTTAAGTGTTGATGCTAATAAGTAGGTGGTGGCTATGAATGAAGAAATGGAATCTCTGTACAAGAATGGTATTTGGGTTCTGGTGCAGCTGCTAAAGGGTAAGAACATTGTTGGTTGCAAATGGGTCATAAAAAAAGAAGGTACTTCAGGTGTTGAAAATGCAAGGTATAAGGCATGTTTATTTGCAAAGAGCTATACTCCGGTGCAAGGTGTTGATTCTAATGATCTTTTCTCTCCAATGGTGAAACATAGCTCTATTCGTATATTACTTGCATTGGTTGCCATTTTTGATGTGGAATTAGAACAACTTGACATCAAGACAACATTCCTGCATTGCAAATTAGATGAGAAGATTTATATGAAACAACCTGAAGGTTTTAAAGTAGCAGGAAAAAAAAGACTAGATATGTTTGTTAAAGAAATCCTTGTATGGATTGAAGTAGTTTCCAAGACAGTGGTATAAGAGGTTTGTTAAGTCAAGAAGACTTCAATTCTTCTATTGATTTTGATGAAAGTCAAATAATAATAATAATAGAAGTGTGCAAACTGTTTTGACTGTTAAGTGCGAAGATAAATGTAAGTAACACAAATCATCAAATCAAGACAATATTCAAGAGCTGACTAAGGCAAAGTGTAAGACAGAGAGTAACTAAGACTAAGTCACATGACTAAGACGAAGTCACATGAATAAGATGAAGTTACATGTCTAAGACGAAGTCATATTTCTAAGATGAAGTCATAAGACAAAGCGAAGTCATAAGATGAAGCAAAGACATAAGATGAAGCGAAGACATAAGACGAAGAATACAAATCAAATCAAGACGATATAACTAAAGAACAATCCATAATTCAGTTAGTTAGTTAGTTGGAGTTGGTTACAAGACTCAAATAATAACAAATCTCTGAAGATTTTATAAGCAGTTTTCTAAAGAAGACCGTCAGAGAATTAGATAACTGATAAATATCAGTTGTAGTCATGGACAAAACAACTTTTTACTTACTTTTACTTACGCAAAATAATTCTTTAATCAAGTGAGTATACTATAAAAATGTCTTGAGTAAAAAATTGAAGAAGAGAGATCAAGAACACTTGTAACGTGAGTGTAGAAAGCTCAAACAATATCTTTTCAAGTGAAAGGAAGGTTAGAGCCTGAAGAGGCTAAGATAGCAGATAAAGAATACTTTGTGAAAGAGACATGAAGAGGCTTTGGAAGAGTAGAAATAATACTTGTAAAGTTGCAAGAGATAGTGAAATCTCAGATAAACTTTGACGACTGGACATAGCCCAAAGGTTAAGGTGAACCAATATAAATCATGGTGTCATATTCTCTAACCCTTATCTCTTTAATTTCTTGGTGTTAGAAGAATAGTTACTATTTCCGCTATTGCATTACTTAAACGAATTAAGTATGTTGTTTTGTAGTCATATGAGTTTTTCAAGAAAATCAAGATGATTTTAAAGATTACTACCTTAGACGATTTAACACAATTCAAACCCCCTTCTTATGTATTTTACATATTAGACATGATTCCTATATTAACAAGTGATTTACTTTAGTTGGTATCAAAGCACAAGTTTCCAAGAAACACTGTTACAAAGTGAGGACAAAGATCCATGGCTGAATCACATGTTTTTATAACTGAAGGTGCCTCCGTCTTAAAACCCCCTGCATTTAATGGTGAAGATTATGATTATTGGAAGGATAAGATGCGACTCTTCATAGAATCCACACACATTGATCTTTGCGATATCATTGAAAGTGGTCCATATATTCCAACATACTTCGAAGGGAAAAGCATCTCTCGTGACTAATGGTTAGCTGATCAGAAAGCTTATGTTCAATTAAACTCAAAGGCCAAGTTCTTTTTAAGTTGTGCTCTAAGCAGAAGTGAATATGATAAGGTTCATAGATGCAAATCTATAAAGGAAATATGGGATACATTATCCATTACACATGAAGGCACAAACCAAGTGAAAGAATCCAAGATTGGTATTCTTGTTCATCAGTATGAGCTGTTCAAGATGAAAGATGATGAGTCTATTGATCAAATGTTTAGACGATTCCAAACAATTATTAATAGACTTAAAGCTCTTGGGAGAATCTACGATAGTTAAGTTCATGTCAGAAAAATTCTCAAGAGTCTTCCAAAAAGGTGGGGACCCAAAGTAACAGCAATACAAGAGGCCAAGGATTTAAGCAAACTAAAGCTAGAAGAATTGCTTGGTTCATTAAAAATCCATGAAGTAGAGCTTGATGAAGAAGATAAACCTAGAAGGGATAAATCTATTGCATTGAAGGCTGGTCAGAAAAATCAGAAAATACAAAAAAATAGAAGTACATCTTTAAAATCATTAAAGATTGAAGAAATCAAGAATGATGATGCCAGTGAATCTCATCTAGATTTAAGTGAAGATGAAGACAAACTATCCTTCATTTAAAAAAAATAGAAGGATGTGGAAAAAGAAAACAAAGGCAAATAAATACTCCTCTTTAAAAAAGTTTAGCAAAGATGATTAGAAGAATGAGAAAAGTAAACTAGGACATTACAAGTCTGAATGCCCCTTGCTCAAAAGAAAACAAAAGAAGAGTCAAGAAAATAAAAAAAAAAGCATGATGGCAATATAGGAAGATCTGGATTCCTCTAAATCTGAATCCAACTCAAAATCATCAGAACAAGCAAATATATGCTTGGTAGCTGAAGGTGAAGCAATGATGAGGTAATCTCTGACTTTAATGATCTTCAGCATACCTATTTAGAATTGTTAGAAGATTCACATGCTATTCTAAAACAATATAGATTGTTGAAAAAGAAATTTGTTAAAAATTCTAAGAACACAAAACTTTTAGAAGAAGAAAACATCTGCCTTAAGAAACAAGTCTGATATGAAAAAGAAAGTAACTGCAGATAGATGTGAGGAGATTAATCAGTTAAAACAAAGGATTAATATTCTTTCAGCAGATTTATCAAAATTTACAAAAAGTACAAAAAGGATGAATGATATGATTGGAAGTTATAGACATCCAAATGATAAAAGTGGTTTAGGCTTTTCTGGTAGAAATACTAGTCATATTAGTAATGTTCTTTATAATAGGAATTTTGTTCCTAATAGAAAGAAAAAGAAACAATATTCTTATTATTATTCTAAGAATAATTATAAGACTAACCCCAAATGACCTAAGAAAACGTAGGTACCTAAGAAGGATATAATATATACTGCAAATCTCCTTACTTGGAAGAAGTAACCACCATCAATGGTACTTAAATAGTGGCTACTCGCGACACATGATGGGAAGAAGGTCTATGTTCCTAGACCTCCAACATAAGCAAGGAGGATCAGTAACTTTTGGAGATAACTAGCAGGGAAAAATAATTGGGATCGGCAAAATTGGTAAAGATTCCTTTTTGTCTATTGATAATGTTCTACTAGTTGATGGTTTAAAGCATGATCTAATTAGTATAATCCAATTATGTGATTCTAGTTTTCAAGTATCCTTTAATCAAAATTCTTGTTTAGTTAAAAACAAGGACGGGTCCATCTTCTTTTCTGCCAAAAGACGAAACAATCTCTGTAAAATTAATTTAGACGATTTGAAAACTCAAAATATATCATTTCTTATATTAAAAGAGGATGAAAAACTGATTTGTCACAAAAAGCTAGGTAATATTAGTTTTAAACACATTTCCAAATTAGTTAGACATGATTTGGTAAGAGGGTTACCAAACATAAGTTTTAACAAAGATTTCTTTTGTGAGAGTTGACAAAAAGGAAAACAAGTTAAAACATCTCTTTCATCTAAGAATATTGTAACTTCATCTAGACCTCTAGAACTGTTACATATAGATTTATTTAGACCAACTAGAACAGTAAGTCTTGGTGGAAAGAAGTATGGTCTTGTAATTGTTGATGACTTTACCAGATTTTGTTGGACATTGTTTTTATCTCGTAAAGATGAATCTCTTAAATGCTTTAAAGTTTTAACCAAAAAGTTATAAAATGAAAAAGGAATTTCTATTACTAGAATTAGGTTTGATCATGGTGGAGAATTTGAAAATGAAAATTTCAAAATGTTTTGTGACGAGAGCAGAATTTTCCATAATTTCTCTGCTCCTAGAACTTTTTAAAAAAATGGAGTTATAGAGAGAAAGAACAGGATGATTCAGCAAATGGCAAGGACTATGCCATGTGAAATGAATCTTCCTAAGTATTTCTGGGCAGAAGCTGCAAATACAGCTTGTTATATTCAAAATAGAGCATTTTTGGGACCTATTTTAAATAAAACTCTATATGAGCTATGGAAGGGAAGAAAACCAACTATTTCTTACTATCATCCTTTTGGTTACAAATGCACTATTTTGAATAAAAAAGAAAATTTTGATAAGTTCAATTCTAAGATCAATTTAGGAATTTTTCTAGGTTATTCTATTAGATCTAAAGCATATAAAGTTTATAATCTTATTTCTAAATCTGTTGAAGAATATATGCATGTAAAGTTTGATGATGATTCTCATCTAGATAAGAGAGATGACTCTAATGAAAAAACTCTATCTGCTTGCCTAGTTAGTAAACTAGATGATTCACCATCAGACGATCCATCTGATAAAGTAGTAGATATTTTTGAAAATATTAGTTTAAGAAAAGATTCGAGATATAAGTCTTCTCACCTAGAAAACCTGATTATAGGAGAAACATCAGAAGGAGTGAGAACTAGATCTAAGTTTAGGAGAGAGGCCAATGTAGCTTTTGTTTCTAAATTAGAACTTAAGAAAATTGATGAAGCTCTTCAAGATGGAGCTTGGATTTTAGCCATACAAGAGGAGTTAAATCAATTTACTACGAATAAAGACTGGTCTCTAGTCCCTAAACCATCTAATAAGTCTATCATAGGAACTAGATGGGTATTTAAGAATAAACTAGACAAATTAGGAAAAGTATGCCGTAATAAAGCTAGATTAGTAGCTCAAGGATATAATCAACAAGAAGGAATAGACTATAATGAAACATATGCTGTTGTAACTAGATTAGAAGCTATTAGGATTTTTCTTATATATACTATTTTTCATGATATGAAACTGTTTCAAATGGATGTGAAAAATGCTTTTTTGAATGGTTTTATAGATGAAGAAGTTTATGTAAAACAACCTTTTGGTTTTAAAGACATCAATAAACCAGATTATATGTATAAACTTCATAAAGCTTTGTGTGGATTGAAACAAACACCTCGTGCATTGTATGATCATCTTAGTTCATTTTTGATTAAAAATGACTTTATTAGAGGTCAAGTTGATATAACTTTATTTAGGAAAAGTATTAAAAATGATTTTATTGTTGTGCAAATATATGTAGATGATATCATTTTTGGTGCAACTTCTAAAAAGTTATGTTCAAGTTTTAAGATTCTTAATCAAGATTTTGAAAATCAACATCATACATTATTGTTGGATTCTTCATCACTAATATATTTAAGCAAAGTATCGTCATTTTCATTTAAGTAATCCTAAGTATAGTCTTCTTTTGTTTGTAAGATAAGATGGGCTTGGACTTAATCTAGTTGAACTATGCTTGGCTCAACATCTCTCCTAGTTGGACATTTATGCTTGGACATATATGCTAGTAATATACCCATTCACTCTCATGTCAATTAGATCAAGCCATTTGCATTTAAGTAGAACAACCTTCTTATCCTTGATGTAGTGTAGCTATATTATTTCAGAGATAACACTGTAAAAATCAATTATTTCATCATCACGACATCCTTTAATGATAACCCACTATTTTGACTTCTAACTCGACTATCTCAATCTTGTATGTGAAATCTCACCCCATTAACAATGCAACCTATGTATTTCTTCCCATAAATATGAGTCCCATATGCCAAACTAAGAGAATTGTACAAATAAACAAATAAATGATCATGACTTATGAAAAAAGTTTCTTCGTGCATTTCTAGATGCTAAAAAAATTACCGGGATCAATATTGTCTAACATATCATTTGAGATACACAAAATAGCTAAATCATTCAACATTTCTTGTGACATTAATAACTTTAAGTAGGTTTTAAATAATTGTAACTTTGAAAAACTTCTCTCAACTGATGCTACAGTCACAGGTATAGTCAATAAAATTTGATAAGTAATTGAAACGTTTAGATAACAATCTGTAGTTTTAACAAATTTTAAATTTTCAATTGATGAAATTAATTCATTTACAACACTTTTAATTCAGAAAAAGATCATGTAAATTTATATCCGACACAATGTCATGATAGAAAATTGATGAAAAATTAGTCAACATTCTCTTAATTGGTTATCATCTAACAACCTCAACTTCTTTGAATCAAATAAAAATCCAAAAATATTTTCAAATGTCGTTAATTGTTCAAATCTATTCTTCAATAAGAAATTGTCATATCCACAACAACTAGAAAGTAATTAACACTAAAAGAATCCTTAGTTGATTATATTTCTCCATCATGATCAATTTCATCAAATTGTCTTTTCCTAATAATAAAACGTCTAGCTGGAAATGTAGGCTCTACATTCATCTCATGTGCAAGACTTTTGGCAATATTCATACTTGAGTCAAATCTTTCGTCTCTATATTTCTCAAAAAATACCATCACACCTTCTAATTTCTTTAGGTAGCATCAATTCATATAGATTTAGACTGCAACTTTTTACTCACTATGGTAATAGTGAATAAAATATCATACCAAATAACCTTACCAAGTAAAAACTCAAAACCCTCAAGTACATTAACCAAACTTTCCGCTTCACTCTTTAACTTGGCATCATCATAAGATCTAGATAATTCTATGAAAGCCATTCTTATTTGAGGAGCTTGAAATCTAATAGCTTTAACACTTTTTATTCGACTCTCCTAACTAGTGTTAGATAATGGTTTCATGATTAAGCCTAAAACATTATCAAGGAAAACCTTTCACCTTTTAGGAGAACTTGAAAATAGTGCATATATGTATTGCATAACTCCAAAAAATGAAATAGCTTTAACACGAGAATGTGCCTTATCACTAAGAGTAAGATTAAGATTATAACAAGCATATGACATATACAATGCTCTCGGATTTATTTCAAGTAATTGTTCTTAAACCCCTTGGTTTTTTCCCTTCATATTAAAATCACTGTCATAAACTTGACCCCTCACATTTTAGACACTTAAATGCATTCAATAATTAATTGAAAAGTCCCAATCTAGATGTGTCATCTACCTTCCAGAACGCTAAAAAGTACTCCTCTTTTTTTATTTTTTACTTGACGTATACACACATTGTACTAACAAACTCATTTGTTCTTAATAACTCAAATATGGGGTACAATCAAGAATAATATAAAACTATTTTGCCTCTTTAATGATCCCTGTGATAGAACTTCTAACACTATAAGCTAATAGAGAAATCAACTCATTTTGAATTTTGTGACCAAGATAATGATGATGAATTTAATGATTTGGAATATGTCTAACATGATCTTGCATTATTACATCAAATCCAGCAATCATTAGGGTTCCACTTAAATTTTGGTGAAAACATTAAGGTTTAAAATACATTTTTGGCCTTACATATTTTAATGCAACTATTAAAATTAAATATATGCTTTTTACTAAAAAATATGAATTAATCTTATTACTATAAATATGAATGTATTGTATCATTTTGTCTAAACTTGGCAAAATAATCTTACTCGATCTATTCCAATTCGAAGTTAAAAAACTTGATCTGAGTTGACCGAACTTTGGGTTAGACTCGAATTTTTTTCTAATTTCATATTTCGGGTTCATATTCAAACTCGAGTTCAAGTTGTCTAGCCTGAATTGAATCCTAAAATTTTAAATAAAATGATGTTATTTTCAATTTTTAAAATTAAAATATATGTAAATCATGTTTGATTGAGCTCAAACCAACCAAGTTAAAGGGCCCCTGACCTTAATCCTAGACACTCTGGTCCAATTGGGCTTTGAGGCCAGATCCAAACTTAGGCCCATATCTCATTACCATCTATGATTTTGTCATTGCAAATGTGAATGGATATAGGTAAGAGATTAATCTATACTAATCGAATATAGTATATAATTAAATATAATTTCAAAAAAAGAAATCCAGAGCTTCATTTAGTAAAAAGTGAGAATATTGATTAAAAATAAAATTATTAAATCTAATTAAGGGTAGTTTCAAAATTCAAACTTAAGTATTAATTGGAAAAATGATAAGACCCATGTAATCTATAAATATATAAGATTAGTTTCAGCATAAGATTAAAAAATTATTGAACATAGATAAAAAATTATAGTTCTTTATTAAACTATTCAATTCAAATAGTTGTGTTTTCTTTAATTCATAGTTTAATAATATCTGAAGTGTACACTTAAATTATATAATGTTGTTATCGCTTCTGGCACTTTACAGTTATGCAACCTTATCATCTGTACAAAAAATTTAAAATAAATATAAGGATGAGACATATTCTCATATTTTCATAATATGTAATCAATATGAAACTTATTGGATTTCTAAAACCATGATACAAACATTTTCTTCTGTCTTTCTTCAACATTATTAATCCTTTTGCTACGAATTGTATCTTCATGCTCTCTATGCCAAAAGAGACAATGACAGTAAGATCTCAAAGTAAATGAAGAAAATTGTAATATCATTGATTGAATGAAAAAGAATATATGTACTCCATGTAAGTGTCAACTTTCTCGCAATTGTTCAAAATATACCAATGGGTGATATCAAATTCGTCTTTAGTTAACTCCATATATTTACCCACACTAAGTGGCCCAACTTTTTAGTAGAAAATAGACAACCCATCATTTTCATGGAAGTCCAACTTACATTTGGGTCTATTAAATCTTGTCTCCATATCAGTTAAACAAAAAGTCAAGCATTCACTTGTCATATAAGCCTATACCTACATAATGCTTAAGAGAGCATAAAAATTTGAATATAAACAACTATAAACTTAGGAATTTTTACAAAAAGATAACATAGAATATAATTTTGAATTTAATATGAATTACCTTTCAATAGGAAACATCCACCGAAATTGAAATGATCCACAAAATTTTGCTTCATAAAGTAAGTGAATTGCCAAATGAACCATAACATTAAAAAACGATGGGGGGACTAATAGTTCAAGCTTATATAGAATCAATGCTATGTCTTTTTCCAATTTATCAAGCTATTCGAATTTAAGTTTCTTACAACATAATTGCTTAAAAAAATCTGCAACTTGACCTAAAGTAGCAGACAGATCCTTCAGTAAACACCCACGTATTCCTACAGGAAGTAATTGTTACAAAAGTACATGGCAATCATGACCTTTCAACCCTGACACTTTTCCCTCTTTAACATGTAGACAGTGACCTATATTAGATGCAACCCTATTAGGAAATTTGACTGATTGGAGGAACTTTTAGAGTGATTGTTTATCACTTTTTGACATGTTGTAACAAGTAGAGGGAATAAAGTATGAGCCATCATCTCTTCTTTTCAAATGTAAATCCTTTCTAATATTCATGTCATATAAGTCTAGTCTAGCCTTAATTGTGCCCTCTACGCCAAAAGAGACAATGACAGTAAGATCTCAAAGTAAATGAAGAAAAATGTAATATCATTGTTTGAATGAAAAAGAATATATGTAGTCCTTGTAAGTGTCAACTTTCTCGTAATTATTCAAAATATTCCAATGGCCGATGTCAAATTCATTTTTAGTTAACTCCATATATTTACCCACACTAAGTGGCCCAACTTTTTGGGAGAAAATAGACAACCCACTATTGCCGTGAAAGTCAAAGTTACGTTTTTGTATATTAAATCTGGTCTCCATATCAGTTAAGTACGTTGAACAACAAGTCAAGCATTCACTTGCCATATAAGCCTCTGTAATAGACTCCTTTGGTCAAGCTATATTACGTACATAATGCTTAAGAGAGCATAAAAATATGAACATAAACAATTATAAACTTAGGAATTGTTCCAAACAAATAACATAGAAAATACTTTTTGAATTTAATATGAATTACCTTTCAATAGAAAACATCCATCGAAATTGAAATGATCCACAAAGTTTTGCTTCATCAGGTAAGTGAATTGCCAAATGAACCATAACATTAAAAAATGATGGGGGAATAATAGTTCAAGCTTACATAGAATAAATGTTGTGTCTGTTTCTAATTTATCAAGCTATTCGAATTTAAGTGTCCTACAACATAATTGCTTAAAAAACTCTCCAACTTGACCTAAAGTAACAGACACATCCTTCGGTAATCATCCACCTATTCCTATAGAAAGTAATCTGTACAAAAGTACATGACAATCATGACCTTTCAACCCTAACACTTTTCCCTCTTTAACATTCGCACAGTGAACTATATTAGATGCAAACCCATTAGGAAATTTGACTTATTGGAGGAACTGACAGAGTGATTGTTTATCACTTTTTGACATGTTGTAACAAGCAGGGGGAATAAAGTAGGAGCCATCATCTCTTCTTTTCAAATGTAAATCCTTTCTAATATTCATGTCATTTAAGTCGAGTCTAGCCTTAATTATGCCTTTGAATTTCCTATCAATTTCGATGATAGTCCTTAAAATGGACTCACAAATGTTTTTCTCAATATGCTTGACATCAAAATTATGCCTCAATAGTAATTCCTTCCAATATGGAAAGTTGAAAATTATGCCTTTTTAATCCAATTCAGTTCGATATCATTTCTTTTATGCTTTCTATTACTTAGGCATTTGCCATGTGTAATGTCAACCAAATGTACAACTGGTAAACAATGTCATCACCCGACAACTACATTGGAGCTTCACCCAACTCAACTGTGCCATTAAATTGTTTACTTTTCACCATCTATGCCTATGTTCTAAATAACAACGATGACCACTATAACATATTTTACTTCATATCCTTTTTTAATATGTTTGATGATTACAACCAGGACAAGCCATATACCCTTTAATGCTCCACCC
The DNA here is from genome assembly GCA_027563595.1 of Erythroxylum suave. Classification (NCBI taxonomy): domain Eukaryota; kingdom Viridiplantae; phylum Streptophyta; class Magnoliopsida; order Malpighiales; family Erythroxylaceae; genus Erythroxylum; species Erythroxylum suave. Next base: position 17,796 of record JAOSBN010052423.1, on the reverse strand, counting down.
AGACAAATTCCCATAAGCTGGGAAATCATTTATAGTTGACAAAATAGCATCATGCATTGTAAATGTTTTGCCTTCAACAACATCAAAAGTTTGTAATCCAAATTCCCACAGATTGTTTAAGTCATCAATTAATGGCTGCATATATACATCGATGTCCTTATTAGGAGTAGTATGTCTTGGAATAAGCAAAGACAACAGTATAAAAGGCTCCTTCATACACTTCCATAGAGGTAAATTGTATTGGACTATAATCACCGGCCACATGCTATATGAATTACTTATATTACCGAAAAGAATAAATCCATCTGAGGCCAATCCAAGGTGAACAATATGTTGTCCAAACCATGGAAACTTTCTATCAAGCTCTTTCCATGCCATTGATTCTACTTGAAGATGTATAATGTTATCATCAATGTGTTTCTCTTTATGCCACCTCATATTTATGGTTGTTTTGTAGATATATAAAAAGTCTTTGTAATTGTGGTTTAATAGGAAAGTATTGAAGAATTTTCATCGGTATCTTTTTCCCTCTCCCATCATCCACCCACCAATTATGTAACTAATATACAAAAAAAAATTAAATGACAACTGATATATAAAACAATAATGGTAACTACTAATTTGAATACGTAAAGATGTCACATAGGTTCCGTAGTTTTGACTCCAACCAAACAGAGAAACACAAAATCTATAAATAAACCCTATACATAATCAACTACTAAATATAAAATATCTTCTTGTTGGTATTGTAAAATCATATTTAAATCACAACAAAGGATGTTTAGCAATTTGATAGTTACTTCTCAATCAAACGTAGCTCAATGGACTTACTTAATATGTAAAAAAACCAAGTATTATGATGATAGAGTGGAGTTGTTGTGGACTTGGTATCTTTAATTCATTTAAAACTATACGTTTATCGATTTTTCAACTAAGAAAATGAGAAGGGATGTAAAGTATAATGATTAATGCCTTTGTCTCAACAAACATATAGTGCATTATGATGCATTAGATATGTAGGTGAGTAATTTCTCATCGAGTAACGCTATTGTCAATTGTGAGTGCATTACAACTTGCTTTTGTTGGCTTCTGCTTTTTTTTTTTTATGGTACAAAGATTGGCTTCTTTGTTCGAATGTGGTTTAGGTATTCTTTATATTGTTTGAATTTGTTGTGTGTATTCCTTATCCCTACAATATGTTTATTTGTAATATTTAAATAAATCATTCACACCAAAAAAATTATATTAATTAATTTAAAAATAAACAAAACCATTATGCTCTTATGAAGAATTTTTATATATTTAAGTATGTTTAATGCTCGTAATAGGTAAGACTCTCATCTAAATCATGCGTTTTTTTTTGAAAAATTAATGAATATATTAAAAAGTGAGTATAAAAGGTTTAGGCCTAGATCACCACAGGTAGGCAAATGTAATCTCCTAATAGTTTCTCACTTATAAGAAAGCAATATATAATGAATTGAATCTAGACATCATTCACTTTATGCTTACAAGATTAAGATGAAAGGGATGTAAAATAAGAAAACTATAGGCATGGTTTTATTTGGTAGCTCTTCCTATCCATTTTAGTATGTTCTCTTAGAAAACTCCCTGGTTATGTATCCATCTTACCTATAGTCACTCCCTATCATTAAAGAGTTTCCATAATCTTTTTTCTTGGAGAATTTTGTTCAAGATCCGAGCAACCACTAGAATTTTGGTAGGAGAATTTCCCACTTTTTTTTTTACTTTTGATGAGTTAGAGAGATTGCCACTGTACAATAAAATTTTTTAAAAGTCATGGTTGCTCATATTGAGCTTTACAACTTTAAAAAGTCTTCGTTATTCACATTCGTAATCCACCGATTGATTCACATTGACCAATCAGCTAGTAATCAACAATACATCAACTACCAATCAATAAACGTCTAGTCAACTTTAGGAGAAAAAATTTGTAAATTTTTCGAGACTTGTTTACCAAACCTATCTAGAGAGGACTTTCATTGAACACTTTAGAAGCATAACATAATTCAAGTCTTCTTCAACCATTCAATCTCTCTGTTGCCTTTATTCACCATCATTAACACATTCAAACAAGTATATAACAAATCCAAGCAAATAACTCAACAACTAATCCTAGGTTTGACCCCTCTTCATTGCATTCAACAAACAAAATGATAAACGTAAAATAAACCCAGAACAATTTCGCTAAGTTCATACCAGGTTGAGTAGCACTGAAAGGAGACGATGGAGGACAACAACTTCTTAAAAGAGAAACTTCTACCACCAATGGATAAAGAGAGCAAAAATGGCGAAACCAAAAGTTAAGAGAGAGGAGGAAGAAACATGACAGGAGGTGGAGTGGGAAGCGATTCAGGTTTAATTTTTTGGAGATTAGGATGACGTCATTTACAAACGATTGTTAACAACGTCGTCATGTCACATAAATTTTTTTTTGTTGCAACATTTGACGAAAAAATTTAGATTTGTCATGAAATGCCCAACATTTACCTACCATATTATAGCTTCGTCGCCATTACAAGGAAAAAAATTGCGACAAATCAATATTTTGTATAAAAATGTTAAAATATTGCTACGAAAATAGAACAGCGTTACAAAATGTACAACATTTTGCTACCAAATTGATAAATGATTACCAATACAATGTACCTTTTTCAATGATCAAAACTTTCGTCGCCTATCACTCTAATTTCATTACCAATTATGCAAAACATTGCAAAAATCGAAGCATTTTCCTTCTTAATCAACATATAAGAAATTTTCTATTACCAATAACAAATTGAAAATTTTGTCTTTTACACTTACATATAGAGTTCTTCTTGATTTGCTTAATTTTTGGGAATTACTAATCTATATTTTTAATTTGGTGGATAAACAAAATAAAAAAGGAAAATTTAATAAATTATCATCTTCCTTATGTTATTAACTAAATTAATAAGGATTGCAAACCAAATTGCAACATATACCCTTTAGCCCTTAATCTACCATTAACCTTATTATTTGTATAAAAAGATACATCTAATGTAAATGTATCTTTTCGGTTTTTGTGACGAAGTAATCTTTTCACTTAAACATGCAATTGTTCTTCATTTACTTAATTTGTTAGAAATAGTTTTCTAATTATATTACAATGTCTTGTTAAATTATTATAATTTAGTTTTTCTAAATTACAAGAAGTAAAATGTGTAATTTTATGAAATACGTTTTTTGAAATTATAATAATGAAATTGTATAATTTTCTAAAAATTGTAAGTCAATTATTATTTATTTGAACGATCAGCAAATTAATCTGTAATTATTTTTCAATTGAATAATTTAATTTTAAATTCAAATTATGTTTTATTTAGAATAAGATAATAAATTTATTAAAAATTATTTATGAACCTGTAGGCTTTGTTGACGAACAATGTATTAGTCGCTACATCTGACATTTGTCAACCAAATACAATAGATAGCAAATTAATTAATACAACTTTGAAATAACTATAGTAAACAATAAACGACACCGGTTACCTTAACAAGAAAAACGATGTCGTTTAATATTAGATTTTCAAGACAAAAACATAAAAGGCTACTCTATTCTCATTCAAGCCGTCAACATTTCTCCAAATCCTCTCTTCTGTTTCTTTATTTGTATTGTGGTCATCACCGTCAGAGAACCATTATTAACTGAATTGATATTATTCTTTTCTTCTATTTTCATTAACGAAGTTGTGCTAAGTTTAACTTATACCTTTAGGTGTTTATTGTGAGTTCTTAATTATGCATTTGATGTATGAATTCTTTTTATGGTTCGTTTAATGGTTTACTAATCTAACAATATCTAAGTTCTATACTGATTATGTTTTAGGTTAATCGTTTCATACTGGTAGTTCATCTGGGGACTCATTCACTGTATCCTTTATAAGTTTAGCTATGGCGGAAAAGCTTTTACAAGAGGGTGTGAAAACCCTAAACTTGAGGGAAGAACTATTACTCTTTTAATTGGTGCGTTCAAATGTGCAAGGACCCTTCTCAGGAATCTAGACATCAGGGATTCATTTACCTTTAATAACTCTCATATCAATTGGATTCCAAATAAATAATTATAACATTTTCATTTATCGATGCAATCAAATGGCCTCAGCTTTAAACTCAATTTATTGTTGTATTTGTAAGAATTTGTTAAACAACCTCTCTACTAGTTAGGGGTCAAACTACATACTATTGACTGTGGACTATTATTATTCTTGTTCTATGACTACATGAATTGTTAAACTTCTAATTCAAAGTTCGTACTACTCCATATAACATATTATTATATTGATAAAATAATATAAATTTTTATGACTAATTTTTGCAATGTTTAAAACTTAAAATTATGTTGTATGTTTTTTTTTCAATAATACATTATAAACATTCAAAACAAATCTCCAATAAAACATACCTTAACTATGATAGATTATAAAAATGTTAGTTAGCAATTTTGAAAAATGTAAACCATTTGGTAAAGATTTTCAGAAGTCGTCACTAAATGTGTAACCTTTTGCAATGACTCACAAAATTCGTCATCATCATCATCATCATCATCATCATCATCATTATTATTATTATTAAACATAATAATAATAGTAATTACAATAAGAAATTTAATAAATTTAATAATAATAACAATAATATTACTACAACTAATACTAATAATAATAATAATAATAGTACTAGTACTAGTACTAATAGTAGTAATAACAACAATAACAACAACAACAACAATAACAACGTCGAGAATAATAATAATAACAACAACAATAACAACAACAACAACAACAACAATAATAATAAAACAATGAAGGTTACTGCTAATTCGCATACCTGAAAATGTATAGTTGTATGCAATTGTTAACTCCAAACAAAAAGAGGAACACAGAATTTGGAAAATAGTATGGCTGTGAAAACTATAAATTAAAGGTTAAACGACTAATAGTCATATTTAATATGCATAGACATTATAATGACATAATTTATAAATATCTTATTTGTGCACAAAGAACGAAGATTATAATATGTCAATAATTAACATATATATTTATGCTTTTCAATGAGTTAAAATAGCATTCATTTTGTCTTCGACCTTTCAATTCTTTTTACATGATCGTTTTCAATGTAAGTGCCAACTTACTGAGAAATTTTGATTTCTTTTCGTGCTTGCAATGGGAAAAGAATGGACTTTTACATTATAACAAATTGTATACAAATTCTATTCTCTCTTTCTAGGAGATTTTTGTATGTAAAGTGGTTAGTTTGAGGTTAGTAAAGATGTAAAATCACATTTGATTAGGACTATACGGTAGCCAAGAAATGGGATCTAATTATTATTCATGGCTTAGGATTTTGAAATATTTACTTTAGATAATAGGCTTAATAAGTAGTCATTTTGTTTCTTACGATCTTAATATTAATTTCCCTTTTATGCAAGTTTTATAAATTGCTTTGTAACTACTTTAACAACCATCCACGGTTTCAATATTGTAGACAAGTGATAAAGTCATCATAGTCATTCAATTAAAAAATTTTCAACAAGTTAGATAGTTTAAAATCTCTTCCTAATAATAAATTATGTTTAATTCAATTTGGTTTGAATTTAATTTAATTTAATGAGTTGAGTTTAAATTTTAGAAAGTGGTTCAATTGAATTTTAAATGGAATATATTATGAATTGACGATATTTTAAATCTGAATTTATTCTAATAATTCAAATTTCTCTTTACAATATCTAAAATATCATCATTTTATTTGTAATTTTTAAAATTTTAAATTAAAATAATATTATTAAAAATTAAAATTAAAAAAGATTATTTTCAAACTAAAACTAGCCTTATGCAATTATCATCAAACATAATTTTGAGCATTTAACTTATAAATATTGAACTGATTAAAATTGTTAAAATATGAATATAAAGTAATAATATATATAAAATATGATATTACTTTATGTATATATTTGACAATTCTTTAGCATTTAACAATTTCAATTACCTAGTATTTGACAATTTTGTATAGGTCTTCAATACAAAATTGTGTTATCTAATATTCTTTCTAAAAATGAAAAGAGAAAGGCAATTGGCAATTGGAAATACACTTAATTGAAGTTCTATATAAATAGCAACGACAAATTAGCTAGGTTCAATACGTCAAGAAATTAGGAGAGGATTTTCATTGAACACCCTCTGAGCATAACATAAAACACACCCAAATTCAACCATTCAAGATTTATGTTCCCTTCTTCACTATCCCTAAAACAAGTCAATACAAACCTAACAAAATTCGTCTTTAATCCATCCAAATAACTCATTAAATTTAAGAAAGCAGCACAAAATCAACATTTGGGAACGACCAAAGCAATCACAACCAAACCCACAACAAATGAAACAAAACTTACCTGATGCATTGAAGGACAAAAAGCAACCGAAGATAGAACACAAAATCGACAAGAACCTGAAGAATGATGCGTTGAAGAAACAAGAGTGAAAGTTATGAGTTTCAGAGAAAATGAAGAATAAACGAGGGAGAAGGAGGGGGAAAGGGTTTTGATTTGATTTTCACTAAGGTGGGATGAACTAGAAACGATGTCGTCGCACTTAAATTCTTTTTAACGTTGTAACATTAAGCGATGAAAATAGGAATCGTCATAAAATGTTAAAGCTTTAGCTATGATATATAACAATAGTCGCAAAAAGGTTTGGCAGAAGGAAAAATGACATAGTTACAATATTCTGATAGGCCACATTTTGCAACAATACCTATATTTGTCACAAAATGACATATTTTAGCTACGAAACACCTATAGCGTCACAAAATATACTACATTTTCCTACTAATCTTCTAAATCATCACCTAATCTTAACAATTTCACTATGAATTTACATAAATGTCGCCAAAACCATAGTATGTTCTTCTTAATTAATTAACATATATTAGTTTTTCCTATTACCAATAACAAAAACAAAAATTAATCATCTCAATTACATATGCAGTTGTTCTTCATTTGCTTAATTTTTTGGGAATGACTAATCTTTAAATATAATTTGGTACAATCATTATATTACAATGTCTTCATATATTAATTACAATAATTAAAATGCTTATTTATTCAAATAATTTTTTTGAAATCATATTAATGAAAATTATAATTTTAAGATAATGTTATTTTATTTGAACAGTCAACTTGTTAATTTCCAAATAGTTTTCAAATGAATCATCTAATTTTTTGTTTAAATTATGTTTTATTTACAATAGGAAAATAAATTTATTAAAAATTATTTATGAACCGGTGGCCTTTAGCAATGAACAGTCTATTAATCACTCCATTCGGTGATTGTTAACTAAATATAGCAAACGTAGGAAATAAATTAAGACTACTTCCAAATAACTACATCAAACAAGAGACGATATCATTTACCTTAACTACAGAAACGATGTCATTTTGTATTAGGTTTTCAAATTCATACAACGTAAAAGCTAGTCTTTTTTACATTCTCGTTCAAACAGTCTTCCAAATCAACAAAAACCTCTCTTACATACCAACGATCGTTGATGCCTTACTCACATATCAAAACCATTCAATTCATCAAAACACGATCTATATTCTTGTCACTTTTTTTTACTATCTGTTGTATTTTCATTTACGGTTGTCAAGCTCTTCTACATCTTAACTGACAAGATTGTGTCTTCGTTTGTTAATCTTGGTTTGTCACAAGTTTTAGTTTACTTTTAGGTACTAGCTCTTTGATGTTTGCATTTAGCTCTCGAGGCAATGTTTTCAAAGAAAATAAGTATTTTATCATTGTTAAATAGAAAAGTTGTCATTTTTATCCTTTTATGGTAGATCTAGACGTTTCTTTTGTAGATCTATATATAGGTTTTTTTGGTGTTAAAGTTGATTTATTTGTCTTTTGTATATGATGTTTTTTTAATTTTCATGTTATTTGTTTGGACATTGTCATTGGACAATTTGGATTTTGCTAAGCTAGTTTGTAGAGTCGAATCGGTTTTATTTACTTCACTTTTACTGAACCTTCATATCCTTGTTTCTGGATTTTGCTTATTGAGCAACTTATGTAAATTCATTCTGCTTTCCATTTGTGACTTTGGGCTCTCATTTAGTCCTATGAAGCACATACATATTTTCTTAGACAACTCAAATTAGATAGATTGCGCCTCGTTTATGTGTTACTGTCTTGATTTAGGGGGCTTGATCTCAGAAAAGTTGCATTGTTTAGTACTTATACCTCATGTGACTTCATGCTTATTGTGATTATTCACTAAAACCCTTTAGGTGTGATAGGTTGTCAAACTACCAAAAATAAAAATATATTTCCAACTCTCCAAAAACTAGGTAGCTAATGGTGAATCGGTCGAATCCACAAGGAATTAGTGCAGAGTTACTCAAATGATCAGAAGATAACAAATTTAAGGATTGAAATTGCGAAAGATGTAACTAAAAATAAAAGAAATGCAGAAAATTAAAGGAAAGATATAGTGACAGATATGACGGGAGCATGTGGTATTGGCATGAAACAGATCTGGATAGTAAATAATGAAATAAAACGAGATTAAAATGCAATGTATGAAAACCTAGCCAAGGTACTCTTCAATTCAGCCTGGAAATTCGATCATTGACATCATAAGATAAATTAGACAATTCAAATAGACAAAGTTATAGCCAAAGGTGACACACTCATTGACCATTCTTTTCTTACTTCGTCAGTAACCCCGAGAAACGCCCTGACAAGTTACTTCCCTAATCTAAAGACAACCCCCGGGAAACGTCCTGACAAGATTAATCTCTAGTAGCATTAAGAACAAAAAAGACCCTTATTCTAACCAATGAAATCGGAAACGATGTAATTTATTGAGTTAGATTATTTAATTCCATTGATTTTACCGCCAACATACATCGTTCGCTAGATAAAACTGATTCGCTACTATGATAGAATAATATCCATGACAATGCCATCCTATTCAGCAGTTTATCACTTAATCAATCACACAACTCATGACATTGCATAATAAATTAAGTAATAATAAATCTGGTTCAAGCACAGGAATTAAATAAATATATGAATTGCATAAACAAATAAAAACATAGTCTCACAAATCATCCATGGCTGAATATCCAAGCAACCTGACTAAAAAAGGGTTTAGTTGTTCATAGCTAACCTAAGAACACAAGAAAATAACATGAAAACTAAAATCATAATGGTGGCTGGCTGCTAACTACCAAAAAATAGAGGAAGGACGTTCAAAAGTAAAGCTAAAGTTTTTAGAGGTCAAAAGAGTGTAAAAAGGTTTAAGGATGTTTAAAAGGTTATTATTTCCTTATGCCATAAGGATTTTACAGTCTTCAATTTGTAACCCTAGCCACCATTGGTAGAAGTTTCCTAGTTAGTCTTCAATTTGGACTCTTCATTATGGCTTCCCATGTGACGTCCGGCTTCTTCAACAGTCCAACCCAAAATAGATGATGATTGGGCTTTAAAATTCATCCATAAATTCGGCCCAATTCTTGCCTAATACGACATGAGCATGTCGTATCTGTTTCCAACATGTAACTTCTCCAAAACAGCCCAAATCCCTTGCATTACGATTCCAATCCCCACTTTTGTCTCCTGTACACGTAACAAACATAAAAGCACCAAAAACACACAAATAATAAATAAACACATGCAAGATGAATGAAAACTATCCTATAAACCGTGCATGAAATGCAACCTATCAAGGTGTTTATCGTGAGTTCTTGATTATGCATTTGATGTATGAGTTGTGTTTATAGTTGTGTTTTGAAGATGATTTACTGTCTATCTTTGTTATTTTTTTATATCTATCTTCCCACTTGCATTAAACATTTAATCTCATCAAGGAATGTCGACATAACATTGGGAGGAATATGGTAAAATTTTCCCTACTTAGCAAAGCAAAACTGAAATAGAAATCCCCAGTATCTATAGAAATCGTCGTTTTCCTTCCATGGTGGATCTTGCGCTTCAGGGTGTTTAGTATCATTCGAACTACATCATTTTCCTTATTATGTGCATCTCATTTCCTTTTATTAAACTAGTATATATATTCACATTTGATGGTTTATACTACATGCTTGTTTTAAGCTTCCTTCAGTCTCAAAGGTAACATATATGCCCACAAAGGTGAGAGCGATGTCACGGCAGTCTGTAAAGGAAAATTAGTTGATTTGGAAAGTTCATCTATTTCGAATACTTCTTTGCTTATGTACGTATGCATGTCACTCCAATTTTAGTTCATTTAACAGTTTAATAATATGACAATATCTAACTTCTATACTAATTGTGTTTTAGGTACTAACTCTAATGACTTATTCACTCCATCCTCTAAAAATTTAGCTATAACGAAAATGTTGTTACAATAGGGTGTGAAAAATCCTACACTTAAGGGAACAACTTTTACTGTTTCAATTGGTGTGTTCGAATGTGTAAGGACCCTTTTGGGGAATCAAGACATCAAGGACTCATTTACCTTTACCAACTCTCATGTTACTTGGAATCCGAAAAAAGTAAATATATCAACGTCAATTAGCGAGTCAATCAATTGAACTCAACTTTAAAGTTTATTTATTGTTGTATCTATAATAATTTCTCAAACAACATATCTATTACTTAGATGTCAACTTGTGTACTATTGAATGTGGACTGTTATTGTTTTGGTTCTATAACTATAAGATTTGAGTAACTTCTAATTCAAACTTCATATTGTATTATTCTATAACTGTATTGTTTTGATATATCATATTATTATATTCATAAAATTAATTAACATTTTTATAACTTATTTTGCCAATTTAGTAAATACTAATGATTAAATAATATTCCTGTTTAGCACTTAAAAATATGTTGACATTTTTTTTAATAATACATTGTAAATATTCAAACAAAATCTCTAATAAAACATATCTTAATTAACTATGATAGATTATAAAATTGTTAGCTTAAAATTTTTTGAAAATGTCAATCATTTGGTGACGATTTTCATAAATTGTTACCAATTGTAAGTATTCAAGTATGTTTTTCAGAATTTGTCACTGTATGGCATCATTTGGTGACGATTACTAAAAATCATCATTGAATACTTGACATTTAGTGACGATGACTAATACCTTAAAACTCTATAAATTATCATTTTGGACAAAAAAAGTTAACCATACCTTAAATTTAAAATTAATAAGATAAAAATATAATAAATTTAGGTTAAGTACTATTCTTAATCATTAATATTTATGAACAAGAAAAATAATAATAATACATACAAATGTTATAATATGGTAAGCAATATAATATAATGATATATGGTAAGTACTATAAGATGTTAATTAGAAGTTTAACAATTCTTATAGACAAAAAAAATAAATAAAGTTCCACGCCTAATATTCCATTGAAAAGGAAAAGAAATAATTATTTTTTTGAATTCTAAGTAACATTAGAGACGGTAGAAAAGGTAAAGAGGTTTCCATTGTCTGAAGCTATTATATAAACATCTAATTGTATAGACTATCAAGATTTATTGATGGAAATGGAGGTGGTTGTGATGTTCCAATGGTTCATACAGGATTAGGAAAATTGGTTATTTTGAAATAATGCTTGCTTACAAAAACGATATATGTTCATTGTGATGATCATGGATTTTATCAGTCAGTTATGTATGTGTTCCAATTTGACTTCCTTATAACGTTTGATTTAGCTTTGATTGTTCTATTCTGTTTGATTATTAGCTGAAATGCTTAGTATGTGTAGTTCATCTAATATCATCATACCTATTGAATATGAGAAATCATTCATAGTATTTTCTGCAAATTTAATTAAAGAAAAGAAGTTATTGGAAGAGGGTGTCAATTCACCAAATCGTGACGAAAGATCTTTAACTGTTTCAATTGATGGCTTCGAACATGCAAGGAGGCTTCTTGGAAATCCAGATATTGGAAACCTATTTACCTTTTCTACCGACTCTAATGTCACTTGGAAATAAAAGCAATATTTATTTATTTTCCTTTTCAATGAAAAATTAGGCGTGGAACTTTGTTTATTATTTTGTCTATAAGAATTGTTAAACTTCTGATTAACATATTGTAGTATTTACCATATAATGTTATACTATATTGTTTACCATATTCCAACATTTATATGCATTATTATTTTATTTATTCATAAATATTAATGATTAAGAATATTAGTCAACTTAAATATATTATATTTTTATCTTATTAATATTAAAATTTTAGGCATGGTTATCTTTTTTTGTCCAAAATAATAATTTATAGATTTTCAATGGATTAACTATATATTTAAACAAATTTATAAAGAAGGAAACAAAAAAAATGAAAAATCATATATAAATGTCAATTATATTTAACCTTAGGATTATTAAGCATGTTTACCATTAAAAAATATCAATTTTACATTATTAATTATAAATTCTTTAATATTGACTTTTGGCAATGATTTTAAGGTTTAGTTGCAAAAACTCCACATTTGACGATGAATGACCTATTTGCCACAAACACTCATGTGTTTTTACGATGTTTGAAACTATCATCACCAAACACTCGACATTTGGCAGCAAAATACAAAAACTATTGCAAAATTAGGGGCATCTCATGACGACTCCAAGAAATTATTGCTAAAGATATTGCTTTAGCAACGATACATTATAATGTATCCAGAACCATGACTTTTGGCGACAAATTAAAAAATTATTGCCAAATGTGGACAAAGGTTAGTGCATTCAACAAACAAATGCAAGTGACCATTATTGGGGTGTTTTTCTAATTGATGAGGAAAGACATTACTTTGGCAATACTAATGTCCAATTCAAAGAATCGGAAAAACATTACCATCCTAGCTACAAAGAGATTTTGGCTGTAAAAGGGGACATCGAAATATTCAACTTCTACTCAGCCCTTATCACTTTCTCGTTTACTTTGATTATGCTATTGTAGATGAGGGTGAGTAAGGAGTTTCCTTTAGCCATGAGTGACTCTTTACCTAGTGACCATGCTCATCTTTCTTTAACTCTCTTTAGTACTTATCTCCCTTCTAATGTTAAACTTACTCTTTCCCATAAAATTAAACAACTTATAGAAATTACCCATCTTCTTTGTAGAAAACTGTATTTTTTATACTTCTTTACCTTTGCTTAGTCCCTACAATATATACTGTTATGAACGTTCTTTGATAAGAAGTATAAGGACTATTGTCTCTACACATCACCCAAAGATCAAACAAATCATCCAAAGTTCCCTTCTAAAGTGGTGTGGTATAAAACCTACCACCGCATATAATATGTGAAGCTAGAAATTCCAAAGTAACTCATCTCTCTTTAGAGAGAGCATAATTATACACATCTGCATATTGGTGCTATTCGCCTTTTTCTCACCCTTCATAGAAGAGAAGGAGTTCCTGCTATAACCAACATATTTATTGTTGACATCACTTACACTACGTACCAAAATGCACTACTTGATACTTTGTTGACAACCCTAAATAATGGAAGTGTCATCCTTACCATTTCCCCTGATTTCAATACCAAGTTGGATGATGCCACCTTATTTAAAAGCCTCCAAGTCCAGATCTAGATTACTGGAGTAGAAGAAGATCCTATAGCCATTATGGCCTCTCTTCATCATCAAATGATCTACGATTTGCAAAATTATGTTGTGGATTTGAATTTTCCAAATTCTACCTTTGATGATTTGGATATAATAATAGATAAAGCTTATAAACAGACTACCATCATTCAAATTTTGAAATAGTTACCACCATGGAGCTTGAAAAGATGATGCCTACATAATAGATCACTAATTACCAGAAGGTGTTCTATGTCGACCTTCATTCCATACCACCACTACTATTCTTAGGACCTTAAGAGATAGATCAATGAAATCCATCTACATTAGGCCCAATGAAGATCAACGTGGACCCTTCACTACATCTGAACCTAGTTTGATGCTTTAACCAATGTTCTCTCATAAAGAAGGTAAAGATAGAACCTCAATCCATTTCTTCAAACCTAATGGAGAACTTGTATTTATCAGCCATCATCGTGGAAATTTTGTTTGACATGGAGATCCAACACGACCCAAACTGTGAAATATATCTAAATTATGAATTAGGTAGCAATGATGAGCTTCATGCTCAAAGTAGGAAGAAGAATTCTAGTACATAAAAGGTTTCGATAATAGAATATTATTGGCCGCAAAGATTTAAAATCTCAATAATACAATAAAACAATTATGGGACCTATGGAGATTTAAGTATTTAACAGTGACCATTTGAAGAATTGCATTAGCTAGATTCATGTTATATGTTTATTAAAATATTTTAGTTGCTTAAATTTTCATTTAGTATTAATTTATTATCAATGTTCTAAGAATTGAATTGGAGTATTGCTTGACAGACCAAACAAGAGAGCTTCAAGATGATGTTCAAAATTGGTTCCAAGCAGGTCTAATTGACTTGCCTAATACATAAATGTGCATATAATTAAACTATTAGAAACAATCAAAAGGAGTCTACTGATTTGGTTATATATAAATGTATACATAATCAAACAATTAGAAATTTAATTTCACATGCTATTTCTTAAACAAAAATGATTCAAACTAGTAAATTTGTTTTATTTATTTCTAATTATTTGACTATATATACATTTTATAAATTTAATATTATAAAATAAAAATATATTCATATTTATATTTTAAAATATTCGAAATAGTAGGGAACACCTTATTTTAAATAGTTATATTGTTTCCTTGTAGTGTTCTTTGGTTGTCAAGAAAAACCATTGTAATTAACTAATTTGTCTCCTTTCCTTCTTGCTGTCTTATTTATATTTTAAAATATTCAAAATAATAAGGAACACCGTATTTTAAATAGTTATATTGTTTACTTGTAGTGTTCTTTGGTTATCAAGAAAAGCCATTCTAATTGACTAATTTGTCTCCTTTCCTTCTCGCCGTCTCTTTCATTGAGGGTCTAAAACAAAGTCAACTTCCCCAAGCATACTAGAGCAACTCTTGCATGGTTATTTTTGTTGAGTTTGTAGATTGTCTATTTCTCCCTTCATGGCACTCCAATTAACATACCGAGTTGCCCTTTTTAACGTGAAAGCGACAAAAGAATATTCTTACATTGCATGCTCTGCTTCCTACCTAGAATGACTAGAGTAGTTCAAAGGATAATGATCATATTCTTCCATAAAGAGATAAAATATGCTTCTCGACAAGTTTTCCTTTTCTTCTATGCATGGTTCATTACATAATAATGATAATACAAAAAAACACTAGTTGAAATAAGATCTTCCTAAAATGCAAACTTTGTATAAATGTAGAAAAAACGACACTTAGCTTCCTTGAAATGTCAATTGCCTTAAAATTCTAACGACGAGTAATGCTTTCATTCCTTTTGGTTTTCAATTATGGGGTGTTGACATTGATTTATGTTGAATCGTCCATGTACTGATCTTCCTTATATCAGAACGAAGCAATTATATTCATTGAAGATCGAATCTTAATTCTAAATAGGATTTAACCTACTTATTGTAGATAAACTACAAATAATTATATAAATGTTAACAAATTTAAAAAATTTTAAGTAAAAGAGGAGTGTTATATAAATATATAATTTAAGTGTATACTTCAAATATTATTAAACTATGAATTAAAGAAAAAAAACTATTTAAATTGAACAGTTTAATAAAGAACTATAATTTTTTGTCAATGTTCAAGATTTTTTTAGTCTTATACTGAAACTAATCTTATACATTTATAGATTATATGGGTCTTATCATTTTTTAATTAATGCTTAAGTCCGAATTTTGAAACTACCCTTAATTAGATTTAATAATTTTATTTTTAATTAATATTCTCACTTTTTACTAAACTAAGCTCTGGATTTCTTTTTGTGAAATTATATTTAATTATGTACTATATTCGATTAGTATAGATTAATCTCTTACCTATATCTATTCACATTTACAATGACAAAATCATAGATGGTAATGAGATATGGGCCTAAGTTTGGATCTGGCCTCAAAGCCTAATTGGGCTAGAGGGTCTAGGATTAAGGTTAGGGGCCATTGAACTTGTTCAGTTTGAGCTCAATCAAACATGATTTAAATATATTTTAATTTCAAAAATTGAAAATAACATCTTTTTGTTTAAAAATTTTAGGATTCAATTCAGGCTGGACAACTTGAACACGAGTTCGAATATGACTCAAAATATGAAATTAGAAAAAATTTCGAGTCTAACCCAAAGTTCGGTTGACTCAGGTCGAGTTTGTTGACTTCGAATTAGAATAGATCGAGCAAGATTATTTTGCTAAGTTTAGACAAACACTACAAGAAAATCACATAATAACGGAGGAATATTTCCAACAGACGATATTTTGATGCTATTTACCGACAGAATATAATGTTTTGTCGGTTATTTCGTCGGTAAATAAGTTAGCAATAGCGACGGACTTATTCTTTCGTCGGCAAACCTGGAGGTAACTATTTTGTGCAATATCTCCGACGGAATATAGCGACGACAATGCTATCAGCGTCGAAAAAAATGAGTGAAGAGTTCACACAATTTTTTCGCTTCACATATATACCGATGGACCGCTTATTGTCGGTATATATACCGACCGCACGTTGAATACCGACGGGACATGCAACCAAGAAGGCCTGATATTACTGACGGAGAGGATGTTCCATCGTTGATGTTTGAAAAAACCTTATTCACCGATGGAGAACTCGTTCTGTTGGTGAATAAGCTTTCAGCCACCGACGGTATGACGGTAAAACACGTACCATTGGTAAGTGTGAATTAAAATGCCCTAGATTACCGACGGAGACGATGTTCCGTAGGTGACTTCGAAAACCAAACTTTAAGTCACCGACGGAACAACAGATACCGTCGGTGACTTCATAAAAGATACCTTAATCGTCGACGGAGGCCTCATTCCATCGATAACCGTCAGCCTCAACGAACTTGGATCCTTCGAGATTATCCTAATTTACTGACAGAATTGGTTCGCCGTCGATATTTGAGTTATTCCCGCCCAGAAATGCCACCCGTTAATCGACGAAATTGTGGGTGCCGTCGGTAACTGTCGGCAGCACCGTCGTCCATAAGCGGCAAAAACCCTAGATTACCGACATAACACGTTTTTTGTCGATAATCCATCACCTTTAACTTGGGCGCCGACCCCCCTCCCTCCCCCGCATGCTCATTTCTCTTTTCTTCTCCTCGCGATCGTCTTCTATTTTCCAACTCTTTCTCTTGTATTTTCTAGCCCCTTTTGCGATTGTTGTCTTACATATCATGCATTGTTTGAGGTAAATTCTTTTATTGTTGTGTTATTTCTACCAAAAAAAAGCATGTTTTTATTGTTAAACGTGAATGTTTGGTGATGAAATCTTGTTTGATTATTGTTAATGTTTACGATTTTTTATGTAATTATTAATTTATTTGTTGTTCGTATGTGTTATTATTAGTAAATAAGAGAAAAATACAATTGATCTGTGTTTAAATTGAGATTATACATATTGCTTATGAGGTGTTCGATAAAATGCCTTTTATGATTTTTGATATGTTTTTTGTAATTGTTGTGTTAATTTGAGAATTTGAATATTTAATTTTGATAAAATGTTCAATTTGAAGTTTTAATTTGTCAAATTTAACATTTAATTGTGAATTTGTTGTATATTTGAATATTGTCATTAATTATT
>JAOSBN010052382.1:0-14469 GCA_027563595.1 Erythroxylum suave | reverse complement strand
ATTAATTTAATTATAACTAATTAAAATATAACTATTCATTAATTAAATTATTTACTGTAATAAATCAATGAATTGATGATGATGATGATGATAATAATAATAATAAAAAAAAATGTTATATCAATAAGGTAATAAATAATTATAATATTTTAATGTAAGTTTTATGAAAATGATTGCCAGCGTCGCGAGGGCGAGACCTCGCACTCGCAAGCTTGCAGCAATTGCCTGGGGTAGCTTGGACGACGGTTCGCCCTCGCGAGGCATACCATTTTCTGCCTACGTTGCGGTCACGATCGTGAACCTGTCATTTGTGATGGCTGGGTGGCGTGTCCACCAGTCATTTCAAATGTCCAATTTAAATCTCATTGGCGGGGTATCCTACGTCCGTCTACCCCTGTTAATTCTCCCCCATTTTACGGATCAAAATTTAACTTTATCACAGATTAAGAATTTAGCCTCTAAGAATTCACCTTTATATTTACATATGTGATTGTTCAATCTACATCATTCTTTTGTTCTTCATTTGTTAGCAATAAAGTTGACTCTTCAACTTCTTGATTATCATCAATCATATTAGCTTTTTCTTAAATATTATTAGTGGCACTATGATATTCTTAAGAATAACGACAAATTTTATGACAATTAAAACATTCAGCTTTAGATTTGTCGTACCTTTTTTCGTTCATATTTGAATAATAACCTTGTCATCTTTCTCTTATTTTTCAGTGCCTTTTTTGTGATGGTTGGCATCTCTTTTCATCTTCAAAACTCCACTATTGTAAAATAATCCAAAATTGACTTGGATTCTTTCATATTCAAAACCTTAAAATCATTTCTTAGTGTTTGAAGTCCTATCTTCTTTACTTTATTAACATATTGACAGGACTTTTCTAAATTATTTTATGCTTCCTTCAAACTAGTAGCAAAAACTATATTTTCAAATACTGAATCATCTAAATATAGATAGATGAGAGTGAGAGTTTGCAGATTATTTTTTATCTTGGACAAAGCTTCTTTATCATTTTGACATATGCTTTCTTGATTTTGAGGCTTCAGATAGCCTTTTTCTACAACCTCCCCATATCTTAAAAGTCAAGCAAAACTTCCATGTGGAGATATCATCATTTTTCGTAATTTTTCTTAATGAGATAGGAAATTAGAAGAAAGTGAGTGTCATTTCTTACTTTTCTCATAAGACTCAACTCTAAACCTTAAGAAACATGACTCCACTTTATTAAGAACCAAGAGAAAGGAGAATGAAGAATAAGAATATATATTTTTAAAATTTTCACCTTGACAATTACAAAATAGATGATGATATTTATAGAGGTGTTCATCCTTTATTTACGAAAAGACCATAAATACAAATATAAATGATTTACTTAATATTGGAAGGCTTTTAAATTAATTTACGTTATTTTTAACATTAAACTATCCTATGAATGAAATTTTAGAAATTTATAACTTATGATGTTTGTTTATATGGATGTCCTAATTTTCAATTTTTAAAAATTGGATCGGAAGTTAAAACGATAAAACAATAAGTTTAAGTTTTAAAAGATTAAACTAATATTAGAGCGTCATAAAATCGGCTAAAGATTAAATAAAATTAAATAATTTGAAATATGAATGAAAGAGATTGTACTTACCTATCAAAGAATTTGAAGTTTAATTAAAAATATTGTTTAAAGAAAAATTAATTAATTAATTTTGGTTTATAGGAATTAGTTAATTTGTAAAAATTAACTAATAAATTAATCAATTTTTAATAACAAAAGTTATTAAAGTAAACCGAACTGAAAATTTGAAAATTGAATTGAAAAATTAGACAATTTATAGTCAACAATTAATCCTAACTTACATTCCTTTTTCGCAATTCTGATTTTACGGTGAGTTTCACTCTCCCAAAGAGAATCTCATTCCACCTAATATAAGTAAGGAAGTTTGGTGCAAGCAAATATTTTCCCAATTCTTATTGACAAGAAAATTGTAACTAGATAAAAATTTTTACTATTAAAAGAACTAAAACATAAATATTGTAAATATTAAAATTTAATTAGGGGTTATTTACTTTGAATATTTTAAATTTTAATATATTTTATATTAGTTTTCATATTTAAAATTATTATTTATTGTCTTTTGGATAGTTTAATTATTTTTCTATTTTTATGTTAATCTATGTTAATTGAAGATAAACGTAAAATGTATTAAAATTGACAAAAATATTATTATTTTATTATCTTTTTAATCATTCACTAATAAAGATGGATTTTAATAACTAAAATATTTGATAGAAATAAATAAATAAAAGTGAAAATAAATATAAGGAAATTTAATATACTTAACTCTTTATTGGATAAAAAATGATTAAATTTATTTAATAACCAGTTAACAATGATTATTAATGTTCAATTATAGATAATGATTATAACATTTTTTAAAGAGATTCCTATGTTAATTTCAAGTAATTATTCTAATTTGAGAGTTCAGTAATCGAAACCAAGAGGGATTTTTAGCCTCAATATGAGGGTATCAGATCACCTGTTCTACAATCCCTGTTCCAAAACTAAACGTCGACATTTTAATAAAACCAACATCTCGGCTCACCTCTCGCCTAAGCCAAGCCGATCGATGCACCCCTCCCCTTTCATTTTGCTTCCCGCCTTCTCGTCATGCTCGGTTTCAGTCATATTTGCTTAGATGTCTCCAAAGAACTGAAATCCCACTTTGGTCTTTGTCCCAGTAACTTCTTATCTCTAAAGCTCGTGTCTATGATCATTCTTTTTGGTTTTATTTGAATCCCCTTTATGGGTTGTTGTTTCTCTTATGCCTCTGTGATTTTCGTAATGATATTGATCATCGGCAGCAGCAGGTAGTGGCCTTCACAAGGTGTTCGGGTGGTTAGCCCTTTGTTAAACCGCATCCCTCAATCCTCCACTGTATTCCTCGACAAAAGATCTTTCCTTTCAGATTCAAGCTCTCTCCTTTAGCATTCTGTTTGAAGTTACCGAAACATCGACAAGATTTTGAGGTGAGTTCCCATCCTAAGAAATGTTTACTGAAGCCAACTAACAACTTAGCGAATTTTAGGTTTCGATGAATTCGTTAGTGTACTCGTGGAGATAGGAAAAGCCCATGCTTTGTGTAATTTAGAAGCGATTCTGATATGAAAGGAATGATCTAGCAAGCAACTTCGTGACTTAGAAACAGAACCCAGTTGTGTTTGTGTCTCATTAATGAAGTGCTTGACTTTGTACTTGTTTGTTTATATGTTTCTCTTTGCTTTGAGTTTTACTGTGGAATTGGTGTAAGAATTCTCTGTTCTTCTTTTGTTTGATCAATTGGCAGTATACTTCGTCTTGTAAGAATGGGAAAGAAAAGAATAATGGATCTAGCTAAGGATTTGGACTTGTCCTCTGTTAAGTACGAGTCCACATTGGCCTTAGTAGAAACGTCGCATTGCTCTTTCTTGGGTACCTCCTGATGGGCACATCATCTACAAGGATGTTCTTTGATCTGAAGGGCATGTTTGGTTGCTAGCTGATCAGCTGAAAAAATAGCTGATTGAACAAGGATGTTCTGTTGCAATTATTTTGAATATTCTAAATACCTATCTTGTTCCTAGAATTGAAGGACAGATTTACTCATCTTTGCACTATGATGTCTTGAATTCACCATAAGTGACAAGGGTATCCATTCGGTTCCCTAGTAGATTTTGCACTAGATTCAACAGGACGTAAATCATGGAAGTCTTTCTGCATTTGATTCACGTGTGGTCCTTTTTCTTCATTATAAAATTTGATGCAGATAATTGACATAATGAACTTTCAGATGTAAGGGGTTTTTGTGAATCTGATATCCTGTAAATTTATGAATATTTTAGATGTTTTAGCTATTTAGCTGGTGGGTTTGTTAGTGTATAACAGTAGCTCAGTTAGCTGCAATCTTCATGTTCATGATGAAATTGATGGTTCTTATGTTTCAGCCTATGACATGATTAATTTCATTATTTTCTATATGCAGATATGATATTTTCATTTTCCCCATTGCTCGTCCATACAAGAAATTTGTTAACAGACCCTAGATGCTCACTTGTTATACAGATTAGTTATCTCTTTGTTCATACTTCAAAATTCTTGGTTTAGTTTGCTCTGAATATGAACTTTATGACCTGTGAGATTGCTTAGAGTGGATTGTCAAATGCAAGAGTAACAATCTTTGATGATGTCTTCCCACTTCTAGAACTTCAACAGGTATTACTTATCTCCCCTTCCTTTCCCTATCTCCCCATCCCTTTGTCTCTCCCTCTTACCCTCATAAACCCTTACACAAGTGCTCACACTTACATAAATATCTATGCATGTACGTACACATATACCTTGTGAAACAGATGCTTGAAATATGGTTTGTTGTATTATTGGAAGTGTTAAGTCTTTCAATTTCATTTCCCAGAAAGCAAATGAATGTGAGACAACACTAGTAATTCTTTGGCCCTTGTTGGAACATTTGATGCATTGCCTATTTGCAATTGTTACTTGTCAAATATGGGAGTATTACCTTCATTAAGAAGACACATTTTGCAGTTGATCCAGTTGCAAGCCTCCACAATCATATTGGTTCATTTCTGAAATTAATCATAAGCTTTAGCTTGTATAATGTACTTTCTGTTGTGTGTCATTCTGTTTGTGTAATTTTTAGTCCCAATTGCCACATTTTGACATTTTGTAGTCAGGATTGGGCTCACAAGCAGTATATGTCAAAGCATCAACAAGGGCCTTCCCAACAATGGAGAAATTTCTACTATTTTAGGATGCAAAAAATAATGTTTGCTCTATAGTATCATAGTCATATCATGGTTTGTTTAAGGTTATGGAAATTCAGTGGTTTTTTGCTAAAGTTTTCATTATTTGCACTTTTAACTGCGTGGTTATGGGACCCATTAATATATGGAGAGAACTTAATAAAACAAATATTGAGTTGTCAGTTGGCAGCATGTGTGCTAGAGAACTATTAACGACTAACTACTATAAATTTCTAGAGATATCTAAGACAAGCTAGTGTGTCTTCGTATATAAAAATTTCCAATTCCATGCCTGTTGAGTGGCCTAAAGACCCTGAATTTTGGTACAACTCCCATATTAGTTGCTCATTCTGAGATTAACTTCCTACAGGGCACGAACAATTAAACAAACAAAACTTGAGTGTCTATATTTTTTTCAAAACAAACTTACATTGTCAAAATAAATTAAAAATCCCATTCTTTCAATTCCATTATGATTTCAGGAATTAACATGTGTCAATGGTCAGTGACATATTTTATAGGAGGCTTTGGCACTGTTGCTTGGGTTGATGTCAAGGAATATGAGGCCCTTCAACCTGACAAGATTGTTGTAGATGGTGGAGAACCAATTCTCAAGGTTTGGTTTCAGTTCTGACCAGTTTTCATTGTTGATGGTTTTTTCTCGTCTTGATATTTTTTACTTCTTGAGAAAATTGCTCTGTTTTGTTGGATTTCTGTTGTTGTAGGACATTTTAATGTTAGGGATTCCACAATCAAGAAAGATGCAGATACATGCTCTAATTTGTATAATTTACTCAGAAGTTGAAATTCATTCTAACAGTCCTTAAATGTTAAATCTAGAAAACTATAATGCTTTTAATAAGTGCTTGAAAAATTAGCGGCATGTTTGAAAAATTGCTATACGTACACTCTTTATTCCTTTCATTTACACTATGAAAAACCCAAGTTTGGTACTAGAGGTTATTTAGCTATTTAACTAGGTACAAATGAAATAATATGCCACATATCATTTGCTTGGATTAGTTTTAATGGGGACGGAAATGGTGTAACAATTGTGGCAGATTTTAGGACTTGCCATTTACAACGATAATTCAACTCAAGTTGTAATTCCCCCCCATTTCCTTGTATATATTTTCTCATAATAAAAAATACCAACTTCTCAATAAATCAGAACAGTAAAGTATTCAGTCAGTCAATCAATCATTCAATACAACATTTAAAAATCAATCCTAGGAAAAAATCAATCATAGGATGGTAAAAATCTAACCTATTATTATGAAAGTTGTTTCTTTTATCATGCGAATTAGCCTTTTTATTCTTGTAGTATGAAGGATTATTTACTAATAAAACTTTATTTTCAGTGTTAGGCCACAATGGTGTTCTGGGTTTTTGGTTATGGTTCATTGGTCTGAAACCAAAAAATTTATTTTAATGAAAAAGTGATAGGCTTCATCAAGAACTATAGGTGTGTCTTCGACCTTGGTCTATATATAGTCACCATTAGCATATTAAGAGTGTTCTCACAAACGTTTTAGCATCCACAAATTTGATTTACTTATAATTCTTAGCCTGTTCTGCATACTCTAGTTGTTATTGATCACAGAGGTACACCAGAACATCCTGCAAGAACCTACACATTGGAATATTTGGAAGGGGATGTTTGTGTAAGCATCGGTTTTTTTAATTGAAATATAGCTAGGAAATCCTGCCTTTGATATGCCTAATTGCAAATGGATTGAAAGTGGAGATTGATTCTTAGAGGTGCTTTGGAATGGGGCAAATTAAGACTTTGCTCAAATTGATAATCATGTTTTGCTGGGAGACAAAGCTTTACTCCTGTGTCATAGCCTCTTGTTTTCTTTTCAAATACTTTCAATGTTCATCAAACACTTTAATTGATACCAAAAAACAAGTTTAAGGTTTTAGTATTTTCTTCTTATTGATGAAAAGCACAGTTGAAACAAATAATGTTAGATTGACATAGAGACCTTGATTATACAATTTTTTTAGTTTTATTTGTATAGCCTCTCAATTCCTACATGGCAAAATAAAACAAAAACTTAGCTGCTTGAATTTACTTTTAGCAGTTTGTTCTGGTCTTTATCCTTATTTAATTTCTTAGACACATTTAAGTCCGAAAATTTTTGCTTAGTTTTTACAATTATTGACATGCTTACTATGGTTTTTGAGTACAACTGCGGATCAGCATATTGAGTGTAGTGACATTTGTGGTTTTGATGATGGCCGATTCGTTTTTGAGTTTGATGATGGCAGTGGTAACTCCTTCAAGGCAGTCCTTTGGAAAATTGAGACAGTGCACTCTTGGGTTCATAAGCTTAAGAATCAACTAGACGTGATAATGACAAAAAATGCTGTCCAATTTTTTTCCTTAGAAAATTTGAGCCTTCTTGCAACTTTGGATGCTTAGACTAGCTCGACTCCAAGTCCTACAATTTTTGCTGGCAATGGAGATGCAACTAGTTCAACTTCTTTTTTCTCTTTGCTCTCTTTGGCGCATATCCAAAGAAAGTTGGAGTTAAATCTAATACTTGTATTAGAATTGTTTAGCTTATGAATCCAAAGGTCCTTTGTGACGATTATACTTACAGACTGTAATTTATTCTAAAAATTGATTGGTGTTGATTTTTTTTCTCCATTTCATCATGAGTTTCTCATAGTTTCATTTACGTTACAACTTCATTTATATTTTCGTTTTTGCTAATATTTTCTTTCACAATGTCATCCCAAAAGAAAATTTTATGTTCATTTTTTTTCCATACCATTATTAGAAGTTTCATGACAATCTCAAGAATTGAATATTTTGCACTTTGGCATAAATATTTTTTAAGATAAGGATTCATTGTTTATAGACAATATATAATAAGGAGTATATAAAAAATTACATAATAATGAGCGTATAAAAAAGAAATTGCCAATTTTCACTTAGAAACAAAATATTCATCTCGTCGATAAAGACACAAATTGACTTAAACATTCTACTTTCTTTTTACTTTGTATTTACAAAACATGCCTTCTGCACATGAAACTAAACAATCATGTATATCTCAACGAAACCACCTATATCTGCACTATTGTAGTTAACATTACTATTTTGTCGTAGGTTATTTATCATCTCATCACTCACATCATGTGGTTGTTGTGCCTATAAGAATCATTAAAAAAAGAGAACAGTATCATTAGTAAATTGTGAACAAGTCACTTAACAAAATGTCATTATTAATAGTATTCTAGCAAAAGATAAAAACTAATGGGGAGTTGGTTATGTCCATAGAAAATTGAACACCTTCAATAGAATTTGTTTGGCTTGAATTGGTTGAGACAACCTACCATAAAAAAATGTTAAAGATTATATAATCAAAATACTTAGACTTAATATCAAAACATTGAATCTTTTTTTATTAAAAAGTACATATGTACCTGGAGAGATTATTTAGACAAAAAATACAGTTGGTGAATGTTAACCATATTTAAGTTATCAATATAAATCTCAGTTCCTTATATTTGATTTGCATACTGAAAAAATGAAGAAAAAATTAATGAGAAATTAAATAACATATGACTAGTGCTATTTAAAATACTAATCAAACCTCAACTTGGTTGTCTCTTTGATAGGGAATTGTATATTGACTTGATGTAGTTTGAAAGTTTTCTCTGATACCCTGTCTCACCCCAAAAAAAGGAAAAAAATAGCATCATATAAGGGATACAAAATTCAAGAATATAAAAATTTTAATGATACCTCAAGATGAGATGGTAATGTTGGTGCTGAGGCTCTAACATTTGTTGGAGCAATTTGAACATTTTCTATTGTATCATGTCTCACTTATAAAATAGAAAAAAAATAATATCATTAAATAAGGGACATGGAATTCAAGAATTAAAAAATTTACAAATAAAACCTTAAGATTAAATGGTAATGTTAGTGCTACAATTGTAAGATTTGCTAGAGTCTAAACTTTTTTAGTTGATTTCCTTTTTTTTAAAGCCTTCTCCAAGCCACCCCTCAATCTCTTACTTGAACCAGATTTCTTCTTGACTTTGATTCCTTTAATTCCAATATTGTTCTTTCCATGAATTTCATTCCTATCTTGATTTAAGTGATCTATTATAACATTTGAATATTGAACTATCTTTTCACCTTGTAATCTAACATTAGAGCTCGCATTCGAGTGTTGGACATTTGATCCATTAGTATTGTTCACGATTTCCAACATCTTCAAAATACAACCTTTAATAATTTTGTCTCTTCACTCCTAGATGCTTTTGCAACCAATTGAACATATATTCGACACAATTGTTTATACCGCATACTTTGACATATCTTAGGATCCAAATTGCTTATGCTGATTTTAGAATTTTCAGCTCTCATGAATTCAAGTTTTGCTTTACGTGTCCACCTTTTCAGTATGTACTGACTTAGGATCTCCATAATATGTTTCATAGTAAAAACTTTCAAAACATGAGAACATAAAATTCCAGCAAACTATAATTTTCTACAATTACAATCAACTTTTCCATTTGATAAATCATAAGTAACTACATGATAATAGCTCTTTTTATGAGAGGTAATTTGATATTTTGTGATTGATCAAACCTCCCCAAAACTTTCAATACAAGAATCATGAGACTTACACCACTCATTTTGAAAGCACTTGAACACCTTGAGAGTATAAACACTAGCTACATGCTTCAAAGTTTCAGTTGGATGCAATAATAAGGAAAGACTTGTACTTTATTTAAAATCAACCTTTAACTCTTCATATCTACGATCTTCAAGGAGTCTTTCAAAATGATAAAAAAACTCTAAGTATTATATTGATAAGTGACATACCTCTTTATAACACTATTTATGCTCTCATTTCTTTGTGTTGTCATCATATCTGCATAAAACATTTGTCTTCCATACACTAAAGCTCATTTTTCCTTTATCCCAAACATCTCAACCAATCATTGTCTTTAAGTTCGTATTTACGCAACATCGCATTCCATGCATTTATAAAATCTTCCTCTTCTTCAAAATCATATATGCATAAGATAAAATTTCTAGCAAAATCTTTGAATTGAAAAAAAAAACATCATTTCAATGAATAGCTGCATTTTGATAAATGTGCTAAATACATAAGCGATGACAAATTTCAAGCCATCTTAGTACTAGAGTCATTGCCATTGTTGCATCTTGGTTTGTAAGAATAGTTTTAGGCCTTTTATCACACATAACTTCTACAAAAGTATCAAATAATCATTCAAACGTGAAGGAAGTCTCATAATATAAAAACGCAACACCAAAGATTGTAGTCTACTTATGATGATTTACACCTACAAGTAATGCAAGGGGACGACCTTCGTTGTTCTTCCTGTAAGTTGTGTCAAAGCAAACTACACTAAAATTTGAGTAATTTGATCTTATCTTTGCATCTAACCAGAAATGTTGGTTATTAAATCATCTTCATCAACTTGGACAACCAAAAAAAATCAGATAATCTAATTGCATTTTATGCAAATATTCCAAAACACCTCCTGTGTCCCTTATTTTCACATCTATCGTTCTTTTAGACCGTAAGTAATTTCTGTAGTCATCTGGTATGAAACCTAAATTCTCTCAACCACCTACTTGCCTAACCATAACATCATGAGATGCCTTTGGTGGGATTCTTACGTCATTTGCCATTTCAATTTGCATTGTTGCAGATAAACTTAACTTTTGGTTAGATATGTGCAAGTGCATCTTGTTTGGACTCGAGAGGTAGTAATTATGCTCTTCAATAAACTGAACCACATAGAGCTTTCTGTTTCTTTGATGACTGACTCTCATTCTAGCTTCACAACCAAACCTTCTTGCAGCGCCTGTTGCTTGCACATACATATCTCATTTGCCTTTTCCTTATTTGCCTTCAGCACTACAATAAAGCATTCTATCAATGAAGTTTCTGGATTTATCTTTGTGGTTTCTGCTTCTCCTTATCCCAAACCCGACTTCTTTGGCATATGCCAAATCGAATTGGTAAGCATTTTCTTCTATCTCAAATTCCATTCCACTTTTTGGCATTAATTATTTGGATACAAATGATTGAGTAGCTAGCAAATCTTGATTACTGTTTAAACTCATGATAGCTACAAGCACATCTTCACCTTCACAATTGCCAACTTCATTACCATCTTCAAAATTTAATTGACGACAAGATGAAGATACACCCGCCATAGAATTATTAGCTTTGATCTTGAAGCAAAAACCCAAAAAAACAAATGAAAAAAAATTGAAAATGGATACTTCACTTTTATGATATAGAGAAACACTAAATGTAGAATTCACAATTTAATTAAGAAGAAAAAATAAATCCTTTAGCATTAAAATTAAATAAATATCTAACAACCAATGATAAAGAAATTCTTTAAAAAAATGTTTGTTTCTCTGTATGGCGTTCCCACGTGTTGGTAAACTAGAAGCAAAAAAGAAAGGAAAGGGAAAAGGCATCAGCCTCGCTAAAGCTAAAGAGAGCCTATTGATACACAACAGAATTTCGTTATTAAAATGATATCGTATTATGGTGAAACAGGGTTGGAATAGATTTATTGAAATAGAGGATTTGAATTGTCACTCACAAGCACTGAAACAATCCATTTCTTTTAAAGAATTAAAATAAAAGATACCTCCTTTTTTCATTATAATCAATTAAGTTTTATTGTATGAAAGTCAAGTTTGAATGTGATATGGAGGAGATGTCACTTAACACATATGAATTTACATGAAAAACTCACCTCTTCTTATTAAAGTATTAGGCTGCACAACATAAGGTCTATTTGTTATAGCAAAACATATACTTTGGCTTGGCTTGTAGAACTAAAATTAAATTAAAATATATGGAATATAACTACATTCATGAGCTATGGGCAATGGCAGCAGTGTAGGCTTGACTTGCAACATCAATCTATGCTTATGAGACCACATCCTATTCCTACCAAACTCCACAGAGTTGGAACAATATAGATGATCTGAACCCGTCTCAAGAACCTCAATCCTATTAAAAAAAGAACACTTGTCCTACTCCACTAAGAAAATTCATTATCTACAGGCGAATCGTACCTTGAAGACAATTTGATACCACCAAATGTTAAAGGCTTGATTCCTTTTGACAACTACCAAAGATCGAATGAACGATCGAAGAAATGCCAATGCACACTACAATTATAAGTAATCTTCATAGTTCTCTCCTATAACGTGGTGACTGAAAACTTAATTGGGTGCTCAAACTTGTCATCCATTAAAAAACAGAGCTAAATAGATTCAGAAGAAGCTCTCGACCAGATTAATGAAGTAGCTTGTGTCATGCAAATGAAAAAAGAATCAGATTAGCATATCCCAAGTTTCCTTTTCCATTTTGCAGGTTTGGGTTTGAAAATATTAGGATAAAAGCACATAATAATCTGTTCAAACTATGATTGATTCCACCTTTGGCTAGGTCCAATCAAGCATCATTAAACAAGAAACACAACAAGATTATCTGTTAAGAAGTACTGTATTTGTTCCAATTGAAGCAGTAAATTGATGTATCAATCAAATAGGCCATTGGTTCTATAGTGGGGTCTAAATAGTAAATAGAGGGACTAAATCAATGCATCTGAATAGATAAACTATCAAACTAAGATTCCAATGGCATGAAAGTAATTGCCGATTGAGAAGCATTGAAATTATGCAACTGTAATGTCAAATTTATTTTCCCTCAAAAGCTATTGAGCAAGAGCAACCAGTTTAAGCCTTTTTTTTTTTCCAACTAACCATAAACAAGGAATTTAACATTATGTACTGATTTTTGTTCAACTGCCCTCGAATAACTGTTATGACTGAATATAACTCTATTTTCTAGAATCATAAGACAATACAAAGGTAGCGATAAAAGGATTGGTTTGCATTTATGAGTTGCATGTGGCAACATTGAAGTCCTTGCAAATGTTGCAAAAGAAATGAGAACAATTAACCAATGAAAGTGATTAACAAAAGTAGCATTTTGAAATGAGAGGAGAGACAGAATTGGGACCCTATCCTTGTCTTAGCTATTAGCTACCCTTTCTCAGCAGGAGGATCTATGAGGAAGCTTCACAAGAAAACCAGAACCTGAACAAAAGCACAATTTCAAAAAGGGATAAGAATAGTAGAGACAAAATATATCTGTCTCTATAGCGAACATGTAGATTTTTTGTCATAAGACATATACTTTAAGTTCAAACACAACCCTCAAAAAGGACCACATGTAGCTTTTTCACCCTGATACCTTGTTTTTAACTCATATTTATCATTCATAAACCATGTAGTCTAAAATGTACAGATGTTTGAAACAATTTAGTGAATGATTAGCTAAATTAAGAAAGACTGGCCCTTTTCAAAACAAAACTAGAATTTAGGGTAAGAATATGGTTTGGTTCTTAAGGAAACAAAAATTAAGAAGGGGGTTTCTGTAAATGTTTATCTTTCGTTGTTTTCTAGAGAGAACTAAAGAGAATACATACATCTTATTATTGATTCTCTATCAGATTGCCTTTCCACATTTCAAATTCCTATGACATTAGCAAACCAGTTGCATGGTCACCAAAATAGAAGTTGCATGTTATTCAAATAGGATGACAACAAAAATGGCCCTAAAACTTGCTTTGAAATCTTATCAGTCAGTCCGAGGCGTGTTATGAAATATCTATTGCATTACATAGGACTTGGAAAGTAGAACTTAGAAACTATAAAAGTTAAGAAGTACCAAGTAAATAGAGGATGGAAGATGTAAACAATATGGCAAGCAATTTGTGAAGGATAGCATGTGACAAGGAAACGTCTGACAGTTGATGTAAAACCATAGATTTGATATCTCATTATGTTAACGAACTCTTAGACTTTTTTTTAGAAGTGAAGGCAACAAAGCCGGGTAATTCTACAAAGGTCAGTTGCTGCAAGATATTGAACGTTTTGTTGATCTTTGGTGCAAAAATTAGTCTAGTGGACTTCATATATTGATTAATTGGGTAAGATGGATTTCAAAAATGGTGCATCCTCAGCAATAAACCTTGTGGTAGATATGTACAACAAGAATGGTTGATATGGCATTTTGCTGTAATGTTTATAGCATGGTGATCCATTGATAAAAAAAGGGTATGGTTGATATGGCATTTTGCTGTAATGTTTATGGCATGGTGATCCATTGAGAAAAAGGGAAATACACATTAAGGAATCATCATGTATATATGCTAAAATATACAGAGTTAGGGAGAAGGAAAATAGGAAAGGAAGATCATATACATCTAGGAAGATCATACACATTCATATCTTGATTGTGCTTTATTTTCAAAATTCAAAACAAGTACACTGTAAGTTAAAGCACTAACTGATTCATATCGAGTGCTCTCATAAAAGTTGGTCTAGTCCTACAACTTCATGTTTTAGGAAATACGTCCGAGAAAGATTAGGGTTAAAGGCAAGGCAATTCGCCAACCGAGAACATAGGGAATGGTTCTACACCAGGAAAAAGATACCCCGCTTCAAATAAAATAATCAGTCCCACTGCTGTTATTCCCTAAGCGTTTATTCCGAAACTTCCTTAAAAAATCTGCAACATGTTGATAACTAAATAGAATAGATTATTCATCCCACTTTAGAAAATGGGAAT
>JAOSBN010052361.1:0-14471 GCA_027563595.1 Erythroxylum suave | reverse complement strand
GGCAATCCACGACGCAGTGCAGAGGCCCATTCACGCCGTAGTGTCGCGAGGAGCACCCGAATTGAAAGCGTCAACACGGCCATGTCCAAATCGTCCGTTGGCCTGTTGTCCAGCACGGTGATCCACTGTCGTGCCATTCGCATACTGTCGGCGACTAGAACAATCGATTCTCTGTTGCGGCCATCTGCACGGAGCTTTTCAGCACCTTGCCGTATCATCCCAGCAAGGCCTTTGCTGTGCACAGATTTCTTCTCTACCTCATATCCTTTTTCGCAATGTACCAATTCGGCCATGTCAAATCGCTTACATGTGAACACCTCAATGAGACCAAAATACAACCAAGCTTGTACAAATGGTTTCAATTCATGATAGGGCCGATCGACATCCAACGCGCCATTCCGCAAGAACCCATGCCGTGCTGGAAATGTTGCAAAGCCGAGATGATCATACTCGTAACCAGAGAAATAGGGAACCTGAATTGGGGACAAGAGCTGCTGGCCATCAATTGAGAGATAATCCATGACTGAGCATATGTACAGTGGAGATACTATCAAGTAGACAGATTATTGATCACACTCGACGACATGGTCGATGAACCTGGTGTCAAGAGATATATCACGGTTTTTTCGACTAATTGCGCCCTGCTGGTATGGCGGGCCAATAGATCGTGCAGCGAGCAGTCCTGACATTGGCGACCACTGCTCAGCCACGTCCGGCTGAGCGGGGTACGAACACGGTCACATCGGTGAACGGATGATAGCTGTTGACCAGAGCTTGCTCTCCGAAGACGGCTGTCTTCTGGCAGCTGTCGATTGACATTGTGCTACCGAAGAAACATGTGGCGAGGGAAGATGCAGGCATGAGCAGATGTACCAAATCTGCTTGTCGATTGCCTACGACGTTTGTTATGCTTGGCACAATTCCAAGCGCTCCCCGACATCATTAACCCCTGAGTGGAAATACACATGTCCTATGGAGAGGGCTGAGATGACATACAACCACCTGAAGCGCAGTCGCGACAATTTTCAGTGCTACCATTCTTGATCTGTCAGCTGAGCTTTACAGGTGCTTGAGAAACTCACATGTTGACATATGACGAGGCGTGAACTTAGCGAAGACTCAACCTTTCGAGACCATTTCGGTGAACCTGCGAGGATGTGCGAAGCACATTGGCGTCTTCCGTGGCTTTCTCGATTCTTTCATTCCTCAAGTGCTGTGTGAGGTACAAGAATTTCAACTAGCTGGCAATACTTGCAAGGAAAGGACAAGGCATGTGGTGTATGTCGTGTTTAGAGACTCATTGAGACGGTCTCAATTCGCTGGCTGCACAAGCGCGACATGGTCGTCAGCTGGCAAGGAGTGTCAGTCTACTAAACATCCGGATGTAAGCTACCAGGATACTCGGGAGTGGATACTTATGCTGCACCTGATCTCTGGTAGTTTTGTCGACCTCTCAATCGCCTATCTCAAACAGTGGCACATCGATTTGGTAAGGTTTCGTGTCCTTCTTATCTGCGTCTACTAGGTGCTCTTCACGCTACGAGGTCTGGACCGTGTGCAAGCTTGCCGCAGCTTTGCCGCAGGCATATAAGTATGATGACCTGATGCGGCCGCCAACAGACTCATCCGACAGAATATTCCTTCACTATTGATGAGAGTCTTGTCGTGATAGTCATGTCAGCCTCATTTGCGATGCCAGATTTGCCAAAAGACCGTACACGTCTACTAGCATGCCGTATCGACTCTTATGCGAAGAATCGTGGCTCGCTAGCATATGCAGCCATAGCAAAGACAGATATTGTCCACGACGGCTTTAGGGACATTACCTGGGCACAGTTCGCCAGAGCAATAGACCGTGCTTCGTGGTGGCTCGATGGAAATCTGGATGCTAACCAGAGCCAGTTCGAATGCTTTGCCTATATAGGTGAGAAGGATTTACGTTATACAGCCTTAGTGGTCGCCGCGATAAAGACTGGACGAAAGGTGCAAACAGACATATTCAGCCAGCTGTCGGCCTTACTGACAGCATTGCAGATTTTCCTCCCCTCTCCCTTCCTCTCCATTACAGCAGCTATCCACTTATTCAGCGAGATCGGTTGTAAGATCGTGGCATTTGGTGCTCCACTCCCGCCCAATAGATGGTTTGACGCGCTGGTTCGGAGTCGTATTGAAGTCCGCAAGTACCAAGTTCCCGATTGTGCACAGTGGTATGATGCCGACGAAAATCGACACAAGACATACGAGTATAGCAAGTCATGGGATGAAGCTATCAACGATCCGGTTCTCATTCTTCATTCTTCTGGGACGACAAGGAACCCAAAGCCAATAACCTACCGGAACAGCACCTTTGTATATTTTGACACTCAATCCCGGCTAGGTCGAGTCGGTCCTCCTCTGGCTATCAACAACTTCGAGAACAAACGGGTATGGAGCCCGCAGCCTATGGCTCACTTATCTGGCATCTACGAAAAAATCATTCATCCTGTCTACTTCCACACCATTCCTGTTCTAAGTCCGAGCAAATCCGCACTGACGGTAGATCTCGCGGATCAAATGATTTTGCATGGACAAATCGTGAGTGGGTTTTATGCACCCTTCTTGATCGAGGACTTTGCCGCCCGGCCAGCTTCACTCCGTCTCGCTCTCGGGCAACTTGAATCCATCCAATACGGCACTGCGCCATTGAATCGAGCCACAGCGAACATGCTGTATCAGAAATTACATGTACAACCCCACTATGCGTCCACCGAGCTAGCCTTTCCACCATACCTACACTTGCCATCGGAGGATTGGGAGTATTTCAGTTTCCATCCTTTTGCTGGTATAGAATTCCGCCACCGACTAGAAGACCTGTTTGAACTGGTTGTCATACGCCAAGACAAGCTTCACGATTTCCAGGTCGTCTTCACTGTACTGCAAGATGCCACGATATTTCACTCTGGTGACCTATGGTCTCCACATGCGTTCAAAGAAGGACTTTGGAGATACCGTGGCAGAACAGACGATATCATAGTCACGTCCAGTGGAGCCAACGTTCACACATTGCCGATCGAGGAGGCGATTCAAGAAGATCCTCGTGTGCGTGCGGCAATTGTTGGAGGGCAAGGTAGACCTCGACCTTTTCTCATCCTGGAAATGACACAAGACTTCTACGAGTCAGAGGATTATCCTGCATCTCCGCAACAGGACGCCGCAGCAACTGTGTGGCCAGCTGTCATGCTCGTCAATGAGCGGCTTCAACTTCACTCACTCGCCACCATACTGGAAGATTATGTTATTGTCGCGCCTGCGGCAAAACCATTCCTGCGATTGCAGAAAGGCTCAGTTGATCGTCGCGGCACGGTACGGGCTTTTGGGCATGAGATCGATGAATGCTTTAGGAGGGCGCGGTCAGCTGCACCATTGACAACTTAGGCTCAAGGCTAATCCAGACAAAACAACGTCACTGTGAATGGGCCAGCGGCGTGAAATCATTCAGTCATTGCTGCACTGAAGGCCGTACAAAATCTTCGTGGACAAGTGTTTGCCCAGATTGCATGATACTTGATCATGCGCCTAGAGGCAAGATAAAAAACCGTTTCAGAGCATTTCTGCAAAATGCTTACCACGTGAGCCTGCGGTTAAGTCAAGTACTTGCACGCCTACCTCTGAAGGCGTTTGCTTCATCCCTCATCAGCAAACCAGATGAGTGCTTTTCGTTTGACTTCTCGATGATCAGTCTCGGGCTTTCTTGATGGTCACCTACTTTCTTATTGGCGTTCTTGTGATCCTCATACGGCGCGCAAGGAAGTGGACGGACATGTTGGATCGTGAGACGGGTTTAAGTGGAGGCAGCAAAAGCCGCGGTGAAAGTAGAAGCGAGATCAAGCTCTGTTGGCGAAGCGACTGTCATTGACATTGGAGAGGCCGGTCAGAAGGGGACATGTCGAGCTGTTGAATAGAAGACCGCAGAGCTGAGGTTGAGGTATAGCAATGATTGAGAGTGTGGAGCTTGTTGACAGAAATCGTCTCTGTAAAGGCTGTGAGTGTCGTTGATTCGAACGCGAATTCTCCTCCTTCGTGATTTGCTTCTGCCTCCCTCAACACGCGCAAAGCATGTATATATTTAGCAAGTTGGTCAAACATATACAGATTAAGTGCTGGGTAGAACGCTAGTACAGCCCTATGCAAAGTGCCGAGAAAGGTTCTGAACCTATCGTCCAACTAAACGTCCAACCTCTCTCGAACTTCCACCGCTCCTTTCATACGGCCACCTTCTTTCCTTGCGCAGCCATGTTAACTTCTCTGCATGCGAGACTGGTAATATGATGGGCCTCGAAGATGTCACGATCCGGACGAAGGCGCCGACAGAGGGTCGAGTCTGATGGACAGCAGCTCGACGATGTGGCATTTGGTCCAACTAAACGTCTTCAACTTCATACCCCATCAGCAGCCAGTGACGATCACACGGCGGGAAGGCTTTGCCAGAGATGCACCTCAATCGACTTCAGAGCCATCTACCGTATGGACCCGACCGGCATAACGACCGAGGGCATCCCTGTGGCCGACATAGGCTACATCACGGCTGCAGATGCTCTATCCGATTGCTCGCTCCATGCCATGGTGGCACGTATCTTGTCAGATCAGAGGAGCATTGCATTTCCGGATACGAACCAAACCTTCCGATGTCATCTGCGTGTCTTCAGCTGCCTTTCGGCTCTCGGCCTGGCAAGGACACGATCACGACTGGCGCGGTCGCCATCATTAGTCATCGCAGTCGTCCCACGCGCGTCGAATGCGGACATCGACATTCTTACACGAGATTCGGCGTTGGCGGCGGGCCTCATACTGCCAACGACGGACGCGGGAAATGGAAGCGTCGAGGGTCGTTTGCTCTCATACGTTGGACGAACGGTTCTTCCTACGAGTATCGATTTTGGACTGTTGAGAGATTGGATCAACACCTGTCGCAACGAACATCCTGCGTGCTCGAAAAGTCTGAAGGTTTCTGGTCCGGCGAACACTGTTGGCACAGCCACATTCAAATCTTTGATGGTAATTGATTGTGAAACACGCACGATGGAGCAACTGCCCCATGGCTCAAGCTACGTAGCCATGAGCTATGTTTGGGGCCCGGCGACGTCTCTCACCTCTGTAGATACTGTTCCGACAGTTCAAGAGCTTTCCTACAACCAGCCGCAAGCGGTAGAAGATGCGATGACAGTTGTTAGAAACTTGGGCGAACGATATCTGTGGCTTGATCGTTACTCAATCGATCAGAAAGACGAAGAGGCTAAACAACAAGCCATACTCAATATGGCTGACATTTTCGAAAAGTCTTTGGTCACAATAGTGTCGCTAGCATCGAATGTTGATGTCGGACTCTGGGGAGTTTCTTCTACAAAGCGAAAGGTTCAGCCGTCTGTCAGCACGGGAAAGCTGGACTTAGTCTCGTCAGGACCAGTTCTAGAAGACGTGCTTCTCAAGTCTGTATGGAGCACACGAGGATGGACGTTGCAGGAGGCATTGCTAGCTCGGCGGTTGCTGATATTTTCTGAGGACCAAGTCTACTGGAAATGCTCATCCATTACTGAGCGGGAGTGCGTTCAACAGCCACGAGCAGAGCATGCCGGTCGAAAGAGGACAGGCCCTGCATTGGATCCCGATGTGTTCTCGGAGACCAATCAATACCGCAAACGATTCGGTGAGATGCCGCTTCCCCTGTACGCCAGACAAGTTGCAGAGTACACGAAGCGAGAACTCAGTTACGATCGTGATGCGCTACATGCATTTCGTGCGATCGTTTCGAGAGCCAAAGAAAGGACATTTTGGGGAGTCCCCATATTCCTGGAGAGAGAAACACTAAGCCATCGACCTGTGCTCTCCGACACAGGATTTCTCCTGGGGTTAATATGGTCAAGGTCTGCTCATCAATGGTACAAGCCCTGGCAGGAATTCGGCAAGATTCGCAAGACCCAAGCTGGTCGAAGAGAGGGATTTCCGTCATGGTCATGGACTTCAACTCGGCATTGCGTGCAGTTGGATCCTATTTCGTTTGATAGACACGATAGCAACAAACATGGACAACTCTCTGCAGCTGCATATCGTCATTCTCCATACAGCATTCCGCACGTCAAAGTGAGTGTCCCAGGTCATCGCAGCCTCACACAGGCCATCGACAATCATCTAGAGGTAGGGCACGCCGCCTCGGTGAGAGACGAGAAGCCTCTTGAGTCTGTCATTTCGTCAAAGCTCATATTCAACGGGTTGGTGGTTCCTTGGAACGGCAAGATATTGTCCTCAGCATCCCAATGTAACATTATTGACGTTGAACTTCAATTCCCTGAGGGCTTCCGACCAACGCATCGCGATGGAGATTGGTTTCGAAAAGGTGTCTTGTTCCTTGACTACGACGCTGAGATCGACGCTATCCAGCAGCAAGACTTTATTGGTACGGCATTGCTGCTCGTTGGCTTTCGCAGACACGGCTACAACTGGCAACGCATCGCCTGGTGGATGGCGATCAGTCCGAGCGGAGACTGTTGGCGACGGATAGGCCTGATAAGATCGGTTCTCGAGATGTTGGAGCCAAAGCATTTTGATAAAGGGCTAATCAAGCGAAAAGAGGAGGAACATCACCGGCCTTTCTTACCGGTGTCTCATAGTCTCGTTGCAGCGGATGCTTCCCTGCCTGAGTGGGATGAGTTGAAGGCATATGCTCAAGCAGTTGTAATCACCTAAGATCAGTCTTCGCTCCACTGTACGCCGGGAGAAATGTTATGCGCGCAATCGGTTGTTGACTCATTTTTTCAGTCTTGAATCTCTGTTCGAGACTCAACGAGGATCATGCGAGGCACGAGCATAGCTTAGTCAGGAGCATACTAGTACTGATAGCATTCCTCTGGCGTTGAGTATAGCATGTTGAGTGACGAGAGGTGCACGCAGAAACATGGTCAAGTATAGATACAGAAACTCCAGTTGGTCTATGGCCTCTCCATTGGAACGTAGTATATTCATAATCATTTCACTCGTGTACAAGGTTTGGTCTCTTCAGCGCGTATGTTGCATCGGCGCTTGCGCCGAAGGTTAGCTCCGAGTTTGTGCTTGTTGAAGATGCAGCATGTAGTCTATGTTACGTGGTGCTATGCCATGGTGTTTCAGGTCTGAATCGGTCTATCGTTCAAAAAGAAGCACCCAAACCTCTCCTTGATCGTTCCATGTAGACGAGTTATCGATATGTCGTTCATGCAAATTATGGAAGACACGTGTCAAGAACATCCATCGGTTCTCAACACGGAAGGTGAATTCTGTCTGCTAATCTAAGATCTGTACCAGACGCCGTGTAATCTGCGAGTTCTAGTTAGCGTGATTACGTCGAAAGTTATGCGGAAGAGGGAAGAGAACCGCTCACCTGGTCGGCTTTCTCTCGGAGCTCATCTTCGATGACGTCGAAGTTGTGCTGTGAGAGTTGGAATGAAGCACCTACGATCTGATCTTCCACGCACAGCTGCATCGCGAGAAGCAGGGATTGGAGATCTTGCAGTGCTTTGACGGTAGTCAGTACGCGTAGCTTAGCCGTGGAAGATGATACTCACCTTCTCGTAGAAGTGTAAAATAGATCTTGGGCTTGTTCTGGTCGGCAACGCACAGAGCGGGATCGTTGCAGGCCGCGACGACTTCCCAATATTGTCGGTGTGGTTCCAGCGCGTACTCGTCGCTGGACATGCCCACGACACGAGCGTACCAATTTTTAGCTCCCTCGTAAACGCTGTTGGTCCGAACTCCAACGCTGGACAATGCATTGGACTTGTCAATCAGATCTTGCAAGACGGAATTGAATTTGGGCATCATGTTCCGCATCTCGATCAGATCATTTCGCATTGCAGCGATTCGTGGCAAAGATTCTGTGATAGATTGATTAATGTCGTTCCTGGTCTCGTAATCATCCCATGGTGATTTCTGTCGGTACGTGTTGTAGAGGAGATTGGCCAGTTTATCACCTTTCATTAAGATCAGTGCTCATGATGGTTGTGCAGGCAACAGTAAACTCACAAAAACGGTCCAATGTGTCAGGGTTTTGATCGAGAATCCCAACTATGTTGCCTCCGGGGGTAATCATAGCCATCCACTTCTCCAACTTCTCGCCAAATTGATCATTAACGGAGCAAGGGTGAATTTCCAATTGCTGGGAAGTCCTCCACCATCCCATTGAGAACGACACATTCTGTCCTTCCAACGCCTGGAAGAAGTCGGGCAAACGCTCCTTCGAGTACATGTCCCATTTTGGATAGATGTTGTTCTGGACGTCTTGAGCGGGTTTCAATCCCCACGAGAAACACCTCGTAAGAATCGAAGTGTACTGGCTACGCCAAGAATCAGCCATTATGCACCGAGTGAGTTAATGTGATCAAGTGATAAAGCACATAGTAAGAGTAGAAATGGGAGGGAAACCACGTTTTTGAATTGCTGTGCGCGAGCACGACCTGGCTATACACGATGCTACATTACAGACAGATGGTCAGCTCGGTCGCAGCAGAGCGTGATGAAATCGTGTCTGGGGCTTTGGACACATAGTGCTCCTCAGCTCCCACACCTTGGTGCTGTTGTGGCTGGCGCAAAGTGTTGGTCAGGACGACGCCACATACACGTGGTCCAAAGCTAATACGAGGTACAAAGTTCATGCTGAGCGGGTGTGCTACAACCTGTCACAGTCTCGTCCTCTTAGAGCACTGGAGAACTTCTCAATCTCCTGCTTGCCTCAGCTACGCCATCATGTTGTCACATCTCAATAGCCAAAAAATCATCATGCCACCTGCTAAGATCCCGCTCAGCGCGTATCCATACAAGCACCCTCTTCACCGCTTCCTCCGTCTCGTCCGTGAGGCGTCTGAGGCTGTGGCATTCCAGCTGATGGACCTGAGCTGAGACTGAAGCTCGAATTCGAAACTTCTCCAAAGGTTGGTAAATTTTGCCGATCTTGTTGCAAGGAGACCATGCTCAAACGCTCGCTGGTAGTGTTGAGTCTGCCGTCAAACTTAAGTATGAACATAGCCTCTTCGCCAGCACTTCACACAATTTACCACCCATATCTCATAACGTCATCTCAACTGCTACGCCCAGACCAGCAATGGATTTGCTACCAAAGAATCCCTTTGCTGAAGACACTCAGCCACAATGGCAGCAAGCCCAGACGTCCTACATCGGCCATCATATGTTCATCATTCAGAAACAAATGAATTTGACAGAAATGATGACGAACCTTGCAGCCTCGGCGCCACAGATGGCTGAGGCAAGATACATCTACATTTACTGCGACGTCTTGGACCTCAACTATGCACCGTTCAACGGCGTTGGTGGTCCCTGTGTTAAAGCGCAAGTCACGATTCCCAGTCATTTGCGCGAGCTGCACGTCAAAGCTCGAAGCTTCTCGCCAGCAGCAAATACTCGCAGATCAGCTTCTGCAGATGGCCCACTGCTGCCCGCTTTGATAGAGGTGCTCTTGCCAGATCGCTTTGAGGCTGAAGAATTTGTTTGCGATGTCATCACCGATGATTCTCCTGCAATTTTAGCTATAGAATGGAACGACAAGAAAGAAGATCTGAAGGTTTCACCGTCTCAGGAAGCAGGAAGTGTTGGATTTCAACTATCGATTAGCGGAGCCACACTCAAAACGTCGACCATCCTGTACGTACCTGGCAGCCAACTCGAGTTCACTATGTACGACATCATATCAACCGAAGTCATCCAGAAGCCAAGGTATGTTTTAGACGCGGTGGCACTTGCTCGATGCTATGCTGATAAGGCACCAGGTTCTTTGGCCAATTGCTTGAGAACTTGTTCGCTGAGGCAGCTCTGATGATCGCTGACCAATCGCTTCTCCCGCAAGTTGTGTCAAGCTTTCGATACATTGTTAGATGTACCAAGGATGCACCTTCATTCGCGGAGCTCAACATGCAAGCCACACAGATGCTGGCTCGAACCAACCTGTTGCTAGATGGCATTTACCAAATTCCCAACACCTTGGTTGAACGCAACGAGGCTGGCTTGGCGTACTGGTTTGACATAGCCAAGTTTCGCAACGATCAGGGACAAGTCGACGCCATGCTCGACGCCATCGCCAAAGGCGTCGCCAAGGTCAGTGAAGTTGGAGGTGTTATCGTTCAGCAACTTGGATACTCGCACAAGAATTATCCGCTGGCCCTGGAAACTGCCAAGAAAGACTTATTACTCGCCCAGTCGCAATACAAGAACAGAACGGGTGATTTCGAAGTGTGTGAACTTCACATCTCTCCATGAGCTCATGCATTAACGCCTTTATAGAAGTCCCGACGTGAGCTTGAGGCTCGACGACTCAAGTTTGACGAAGCCGTCAAGGCCTGGAGTAACCAGAAAGTAGGCTCATCTAACACTGCTGAAGTCGAAGCCTCGCTAATCATGCTTCAAGCAAGAGGAGGCAGAAGCCGCCGAGAGAGAAGCTATCATCGATGGCGTTTTTGCAGTCGTTGAGCTTGTTTGCAAGATTGCTGCCGCAAGCGCGAGTTC
The DNA here is from genome assembly GCA_027563595.1 of Erythroxylum suave. Taxonomy (NCBI): domain Eukaryota; kingdom Viridiplantae; phylum Streptophyta; class Magnoliopsida; order Malpighiales; family Erythroxylaceae; genus Erythroxylum; species Erythroxylum suave. Next base: position 3,950 of record JAOSBN010052361.1, on the reverse strand, counting down.
GTCAATCAACACGATTTTATGATGCGACACTGACTTGCACAATAGGTGGTGGAGCAACAGCCCCAGCAGCAGTTGGTGCTGCTGCTAAAGTTGTCAGTACAGTATCGAAGGCAGCCAAGGTAAGACTCACGTACCACTAGCATGGCACGAAAGCTATTGACACACAGCCGCAGGCGGCCAAACAAGTCGCAGATCTTATGAAGAAAATCTCAGAGATGAAGGAGAAGTTTGACGAATTTAAAGAATTGCTGCAGACTCTTCACAAAGCATATAACGCCCTCAAATCATCTGGCTCAGCTGCAACCAGTGACAGTGACTTTGTAACAAAGCAGGTTATACCGGCTGTCACAGGGAGTGTTGATTTTGTTGGCCTCAAGCTGAAGTGGTTTGACTATAGTAACGATATGCAGACTACATTCACGTTGATGCAAGCAGCCTGTGAAGGGCTCGATTTGAATGCAATTGTCGATTACCGAGCAGCCGTCTTGAAGCTGACCGAACGTGCAAATGCAGTCATTGATGTTCAGAAAGACGTCCAAATACATACGAACCGAGTCGTCCGTGCAGATGAGGACAACCAACGTCTCAAAAAACGACAGGCTGAAGTCAACGCCATCGCGAGCAAGATGCAAAGCGATTCGGAAAGTATGAACAAGATGAGGACTGGCCTAAAAACAGTGGTCAATGCTGAAGCCAATTCCTTGAAGAGGTGGATATTCATGTACATGCACGAATATGCTTTGTCATGCATGTACAGCACAGGTCTTGCAAGCGCTTTGACGCAGTCTGGATTTTCCGCCACGCAAGACTCACCATACTACTTTGACAGTCTTCGGAAGTTGTCTCGATTTGTAACGGAGAATACAGGAAGCAGGACTGAGAAGATCGTTAGATTCACTACTGATGACGTGTCAGTATTCGGTTCCTCGTGGCAGGCCGCACTTCAGAACACCCAAAGCCTCCGCCTTACTATTGATGCAGATGCTGAGCGGTTTAGGAATTGGAAGATCGCAAACGTCAAAGGTGTAAAGTGAGTACCACATACTAACGCATCTCTTCGCCGGAACAGTGCAGTTGCACGGAGTTGAACTCCACCATTGCATAAGTGAAGCTTTACTAATTCTTTTGGCAACAGCGTCTCAATGGCTGGTCTGCAACTGAAGCCCGATCAACCCAAACGGTCGAATGTTCTCTTCCTGGTTGGTCTCGAACAAAATATGAAGGTCAAGATACGATATCCATTCGAAGACGACCTGAGGGTTTCCACATTCTATTCGAATTTCGACAAGGACATTCTTAGGCAGGAGGTTTCAGTCGTTCCGATACCCCATTCGATCGGTCTTCTTCAAACCGCTGACGACGCGGAGATGGAGCCAATTTTGACGCGGAAGATTCTACCTTCGCTCTTCGGGAGTCGACTCTTACAGCTTGGCGGCGACTCTGCGCCATCATTTGACCTTGGGAGGGTAAATCACGTCTCCGTCACTTTTCTCTGCGAGGTCGAACTCAACACTTGAAGCAAACGAAGACCAGTTCAAATGAGTGCTTTCGTGCACAGATCTTGGTCAATTTGATGTAGACGGGCGTGGTCACGGTCGACGGACTCCTCAAGCGCAGGCGAGCTCGCCAGGTGGTGACATAGACAAGAATTTGATATCAGCAATCGTCTAACTCCAGGTTTGGAATTGCCGGGCAAGGATCGTTGAGGCTGCCTCTGAAGGCAAGCATACAAATTCAGACATGGCTGTTATGGTAGCGCTCTTGTCAAGAATCTTGAAACATACAACGCACTTATTCCCATCTCATCGGACACGACTCCGTGTATTTCAACCAAAGGGTCTGAGCCGTGGTTGGGCTTGACTAGATCCTCCTTGTGTGCTGCTGGCCTTAGATGCTACCACATTCGCGGTCTAGCAGTGATTTAGACTCCGACACTTAGAGGTGCAGAATACCAATTTTCCGATGACATAAATCACCCTATTATCACAAAGGACAGTATTGGTTAGAAGTGCCACGGTGTATGTGAAAGGAGACATAGTCTACGGCGTGCGAAGCGGCATCCTACGCTGCCAAATCGCGATCTGTTCTCTTCAACTCAGACTGACTACAAGGACATTTGGAGCAGCGAGATTTTTGGAAGACTGAGATATTGCCGACATATCCTGCAAGTTCTGCGATTTGGTAAGAGCCTTGAGTATCAAAGGAAATCTTTACTTGGGCATCATCAGCTCGACAAGCATGAGCCTGTGCGCTTGAGATCACACAGCTTATCATCCCCAAGTCTAGTGCTACCGGCTGACCTACCATGTTGTTCACTTCGATCCTTACGCAGCTACTGCCACTTCTGGCATGCTTCACTCTCGCCTTTGCCGCCGAAGACCTCTACAAAGTTCTTGGACTCGACAAATCGTGTAATGAGAAGGACCTGAAGAGAGCATATCGCACTCTATCCAAGAAATACCATCCTGATAAGACAACAGGCGATGAAAACAAATTCCTCGAAGTCGCAGAAGCGTACGAAGCTCTGTCAGACCCAACAACCAGAAAAATATACGACCAGTATGGTCACGAAGGATTGGAGAACCACAAGAGAGGAGGTGCAGGTGGGCAACAACACCATGACCCATTCGACCTATTCTCAAGATTCTTTGGTGGTGGCGGACATTTTGGAGGCAACAGCGGTGTGAGACGAGGCCCTGACATGGAAGTGCAATTACGCGTGCCCCTGCGCGACTTCTACAACGGCAACGATATTGAGTTCTCGATAGAGAAACAACAGATATGCGACCAATGCGAAGGATCCGGTTCCTCAGATGGGAAAGTAGAAACATGTTCAATGTGCAGTGGTAGAGGAATGGTAATTCAGAAAGCCATGCTGGCACCTGGTATCTTCCAGCAGGTTCAGAGACCATGTGATCAATGTGGTGGACAAGGAAAGACAATAAAACATAAGTGCAAAGTCTGCAGCGGCAATAAAGTCGTGAGGAAACCGATCTTCCTAACTGCAAGTCTTGAAAAGGGCATGCCCAAAGGACAAAGATTGGTTTTCGAGAACGAGGCAGATGAGCACCCTGATCACGTCGCCGGCAACCTATACGTCATCTTGAACACTCTGGAGCCTACGATTGCCGATGATGAGAGTGCCAGGACGGATGGCGCTTTCTTCAGACGCAAAGACCACGATCTATACTGGACTGAGGTCTTGAGCTTACGAGAAGCTTGGATGGGAGACTGGACTCGCAACCTGACACATCTCGATGGACACGTGGTGCAGCTGTCACGAAAACGTGGCGAGGTCGTTCAACCAGGTCATGTCGACACGATACATAGAGAAGGCATGCCCGTGTACCATGAAGGTCATGTTCATGAGCACGAAGATGGCGACGAGTTTGGAAAGCTTTACGTCCAATATCTCATTGTGTTGCCCGACCAGATGGAAAGCGGCATGGAAAAGGAGTTCTGGTCGATTTGGGAGAAATACCGCAAGAAGTCTGGCGTCAATCTGCAGAAAGACAGTGGGAGGCCAGATGCACGTGTAAAAGACGAGTTATAGACCCTGTGACAATATGTGTAGAGTGAAACAAATAGATTTGACGACACTAGATGAGATGCTCGGACCTCACTGGTCATCCAATGTATGTAGCTACAGTGACTCCCATTGGTCAATATCTGTCCCTGCTTCGGTCGACGAAACTCTACACCCACGAAACTTCACGCTCAGACTGTCTTCTTTTCTTCACCATTCCAATTCACCACTGACCTTCTCCTTTAATCACGGAAATTGATCATTGTCGGATTCAGCCCAGGCAGATCGCATCGAACTGCACGGCTGTGCAGCGCCCCTAAACTCAGCTGAGAAACGATCATCCGGCGTTTGGAGAAATATATAATCCAAAGTCCCTGCAGCCTTGTCATATTCGTGGTTCGCGCCGTCCAACCTGTCAAACCTG
>JAOSBN010052340.1:0-14471 GCA_027563595.1 Erythroxylum suave | reverse complement strand
CCATCCCTCAAACAACTCCTTCCTGGAGATCATACGCTCTCAAAGGCGACCTTAGCTACTGGCACCATAAGTTTCCAGGCATTAAATAAGTAAATAGACTAGACTTGACAGTTTGACCTAGTATATTTCGGCCCGAAATCAATAGGTTAAATCCAGATTGATCAGGCTTTGACTAAAGCTCTGGTCTGAGCAAGCCTGGAGCTTGGTTAGAAATTGTCAGGTTGAACTTGGAGCATCTCCATCCCTACAAAAAGACAATTAGGACAGCTTAGGACTAAATATAAATTTCCGGCGCAATTAGAAGTTTGGGACATGCTTTCACTGTACGGACAGAAGGATGAAGAAAAGATAAACTAAGTTTTGTTTGGATTTTAACATATGCATATAAGAGCCACATTCACCATTATAAATTTTTTGTAGCAATTAATTGTAAATTAGTAGAAATAAAAGCACATATATGTATATAAAATATTATATAAAATAATAAATTTAAACAATATAACATTACTAACAACATTGTATTCGAGTCAATAGAGACCCCACAAAAAAAAAGAAGAAAATGTTGGAGAACTTGAATTAAAGTGCTAGAAAAAATCAACAACTTACCATAAAAATTAACAAGAACAAGGATAATTTATTTGTAGTACGTATGCATCACTTTACGTGGTAGTTAATATTATCATTTTCCTCGATGTTCATGATTCTTAAAAAATGAGACTAGACCCTTAATTACAACTACATTAAGAAGAGGAGCCAATTAAAAAGCAAAGTTTGATTCTCCAAGTATCAAATTACTACAAGCTTGACAAGTAAGTGTAAAGATCTTTATACTCGTGAACATACAAAGATCCGTAAATAACGCAATGCTACTATTTTAAGTGCATAAGTATACTCGTGAACTGCGTGATATAACAAACCAAGCACATTAATTCGGAAGAAGTACTCTAATATGAAATTGGTTAAGAAAATACCGAGATTATTGCCTTCGAGATTTATACCAAAAATAGAGGTTTATACCAAAAATTGTGGCTATTGAAGAAGCCCATGATATCACTAAATTGTCTTTGGATAAGGTAAATGAGATTCTATTTATCTTGACATGAATTTGTTGAGGGATAATCGAGAGAAGAACGAAAGATTAGCATTGCAATCCGAGATTAGTAAAATCATGAATGACTTGGGACAACATACTATATCGGTAGTATGCACTGGACGTCGTGGAATGATGATCCACACCAACATTGGGAAGAGATAAGGTTGAGACAGTGGTGAAAAGGCTAATGGGTGGTGGTGAAGAGGTGGCAAAGATGAGGAGAAGAGCTCGTGAGCTCGCGGAAAAGGCCAAGAAAGCCATTGAAGAAGGTGGTAGTTCGTATAAAGATGTTGACGCTTTGATTCAGGAACTGAGGTCTATGAAGAAAGTTGGTAATCCAATAGATACACTAGTAGATCAAATGGTGTCAAAAGAATAAGTATATGACGTTTGACATGGAATAATTTGTACAATAAGCAAGCATTTAGCTGCATTACTAGTCAATGAATAAGTTTGAGATTGTTTATATGATTTGGATTCAAGTGATATTATAAACTGTTTATGTGACTTGAACTTATATATGACTTTACGATCATAAAAGAATAATTTTGCCAATTGCTTCAAGGTTCACATCAAAATTAAGAATTAAGTTTTTCAGTATTCTTATATGTCATATAATTCAAATTTAACTTTTACAATTTTGCTTACATCAAAATTAATCATTTATCAAATAAAAGATTAAATTGTCAAATAAATGAAATTTAGAGATTTATGAATTTTAAAACATTATATACTAATTTCATCAAGAATTTCTTTAACTAATTTTAATTAAAATTTATTTATTTTTTGCAAGATATATTGTTTTTCAAATTATTTAAGTGTTATGTATAAATGAGAATAAAAGGCCTCTATAATAAAAAATAAATTAAAATATTATGAAGAAAAGAAACTTAACATAAAAAAGAAATAAATTCAATAAAAATTCAATTTAAAATAGGAACTAAAAGAAATATACAACTAAGAGGAATATAAATAATACCTAAATGAATGCTCATTTAAAAGTTTAAATGTGCACGTAAGAATATAACTAAGCTTATTCAGCACGTGGAACAATCCACCTCTCTAATGTTACTGTGTCTAATCCCGTCGTTTCGACGGTGCATGATAAAATTGGACAATAGTTTTGACCATTAAACGAGGTTAAATATGGTAAAATTGGACGGTTTGGTTTAGATTTAAAACACTCTCATGAAATATGTCAATTCCAGTGAACTAGAATTTGAGTCATTTACTCTTTTATCAAAATAAAATTTTAATCTCACAAGCAACGTTATGGGTTCGTACTGGACCGATCAGAAGGTATCGTATCGATTGAAAAATGGTACAAAACTAAGTTTAAAGGTACTGTTTGTCACTTTCGCATAATATCAGCCCATATTTAAAATGTTAACCAAATATTGACCAGTACTGAAAACTTTGAAAATTAGGGGGATTATTTAGCAAAATTTTCGATTTTTTATAAGAAATTTCCCCTCCTCCCCTTTTCAAAGTTTTTTTAGTTAGCTTTTTACTTGTTTAGTTCAACTTTTATTTTGATTTTTTAATTTATATTTTAAAATTAAAATAAATACTTTATTACTAATAATTATAAATTAAATAAAACTTAAAAATCAATTATTTTATTTAAATTTATTTTAATCTTTTATATAACATTTATTAATAAAGTATTAATAACAATGTTTATTTTAAAAATAAATAATTTAAAAATTATTGTTTATAAACTAATATTTATTTTTAGATATATTTTAATTATTAAATCAAATTTATTGGAAATTTATATTTTAAAAAAATTTAAATTTAATTATGTTTATTAATAATTATTAAATTAATTTTTTAAATTAAATTAAGTTATTTATATTTGTAGTAATAATTAATTTTAATTAATTAAATATTTAATATAAAATTAAATTGTTTAAATTCTTATTAATAATATATATATTAAATAATATATATTTAACTGATAGTAAATTAAATAATATATATTTTTATTTCAAGTTTCACTTCTAGTTGGTCATTTCATCATCACGAAATCTTGTTGTAATTATAATATGATCTTTATTGTTCTTTTTATTTGATGTTTTGATGTAATTATTATTTATTATAAATGAAATTGTAATATTTCAAATAACTTGTATTCTTCTTAATTTTATACTTAAATGATGATCAAATGATCTTTTTGTATGTTAATTGTAGTTATTATTTCTATATGAAATATGTGAAAATCAAAGTTAATAAAAATAAATAAATTGTTGTTATTTTAAATTCTTATTATTATGATTTTTTGAGACATGCTTGATATAAATTATAAAGTATAAGGTATACTAATAGACTATTTTACAATTTTAAAAAAATTTAGGGACTATTTCATAAATTTAAAAAATTACTCAAAACAATACTCGATATTAATCGATATTAGTACAGTATCATACCAGAATGTAATCCGGTATTCTTAACATTGTTCACTAGGTATCTATAAAAATAAATTTTTAGTAATCTTAAACTTATGTAAAAATAGAATATCACATTAATATTTTATGGTAACTTTATTATAATTAAAATTTTTATAAATAAATATATTCTATAAATAGTTTGATAAAAATTATGTCGGCGAAAATTTTAGAAAAATTAATGTGAAAGAGTTTTACATAATGATTTAAAAACTGAACTGATTTCAGTCCAAAATAAAAACTGAATTGATTTGATTAGTTTAACTGTGATTTTTTTAATTCAATTTTTAATTTTTTGATTCAATATATTTTAATAATACTTATTGTTAAAAGTAGATTAACTTATTAATTATGGAATCAATTTTCGTAATACAAATTGCTATTACGTGCATCTAGAAATAACACTCTTTACACTTATTATTATACTATAGTATAATAATGAGATTTTGTTTATGTAAGAGGATGCTATTAAAGTACGCAGAGAAATCATATTTCTGACCGACACACTTTCGATGGCAACCTTATATATATATATATATATATATATGTAATCTTGCCTATTATAAACACAAACTATCCCTATAATATTACCTATAATAAATACATACATATATATATATATAATCTTGCCTATTATAAACACAAACTATCCCTATAATATTACTTATAATAAATACAAATATATATATATATATAATCTTGCCTATTATAAACACAAACTATCCCTATAATATTACTTATAATAAATACAAATTTCCTACAAATCTCTAAGATTCAGAACATTTAGGTCGTCGTTAACAATATTTATGTTGCATGGGACATCCAGCTGTAATATGTTTATAGAGAAGGCAATCGGCATGTAGATAAGATGGCGTATTTAGCTTTGAGTATCACTTCGGGCATTCAATTGCTCTACGCAATACCTGAGCTCATCACACAGGATCTACAAAGAGCTTTATTTTGTGGAAGCATGTAATTGGGGGGACGTAGTTTTATTTTCCTTTTGTAATTAAAAAAAAAAGTGAGTTTGACGCTAACCTTCCTCAAAATCTTATTTTATCTTTGTAGATTGTACAGTTTATGTGGCTCTCTTCTGTAAGGCTATTTATTGGCTTGAAGCTCTGTAATTTTCACATTTTGTTAATTCAATATATATTAGAGAAACACTTCAATTTGATCTTTCAACTTTGAAGTTAGGAGTATATTGATTCTCGAGCTTTCATTTTTGTCGAAGAAGTATATTGATAAAGTTTATCAGAAAGTGGGGCAGTTTGGTGATAATTTTCTGGGAAATTACCATGAGTTTTTTGTTGTTACCTAATCTTCTAAAATGTGATGATAAAATCAACCCAATATTACCAACAGAAATCTGAAAATGGGGGATACTTTGATTTTCTCAGAATTTTCAGAGTAACTTCTGTTTGGCAAACGTCAAAAAGGGTTTAGCTTTGATTTTTCCCGGAAAATTCTGTTATGTAATGGATAGGTGCATGTCCACGTCTCATTGGCAAATGAGGAATTGATTTACCAATCTGAAAGCGAGTGTCAGAGAGAGGCAGTGGGTTTCGCTGAAAAGTGAAGACAGGTAAACACCCCGTAAAATTGACTTCAGGTCAATGCAGGGACACCAATATTAATTTAAACAACTCTTTGGAGAAAGCAAAGACTCTCATTACACCTTTTGAATCACTAACAAATCTTCATAAATTTGGTCCGTCCATATTGTTTACAGCAACATTATCGTTCTCTTCATAAGAACATTACAAATACTTACCAATAAAAAGGAAAAAAAAAACAACTTTATATGATAGTCTTTGGTATCCCAATATATACTGTTGGAATTCAACCGCGATCACATCACAAATACAGTGAAAAATCTTCATAAATTTGGTCCGTCCATATTGTGTACAGCAACATTATCGTTCTCTTCTTAAGAACATTACAAATACTTGCCAACAAAAAGGAAAAGAAAAAAACAACTTTATATGATAGTCTTTGGTATCCCAATATATAATGTTAGAATTCAACCGTGGTCAAATCACAAATGCAGTGAAAAACAATACCTTTATGAATTCTCAGCAGATCCTAATAATTGAATAAACTTGAATAAAATAGAAAACAAATTAAAAATTGTACCTTGTTCGTCTTCCTATTAAAAAACTTATGAAAATTTTTTTGGATTGATCAATCATGAGTTATTCAAATGTTCAGCCTCTGATGGTATCCGCAGATTAAGTGTTAACTTCTAAAAATATTCTTCCTATTTTAAATAGAAAAATCATAAGGATCTTTAATTATAAATAAAATAAAATTATAATTATAATTAATTTAATTTTAATAAAATCAAATATCTCATATTTGATCCCCAAAGTTTCTCATATTTGATCCCCAAAGTTTCTCAAACTTTATAATTAAATCTAATTTAATTAAATTGATTTTTTCTTTTACAAATTGCTCTTTGATGTATGATCCATTAAGTTCCTGATAAGTTAGCAATGATTATAAATTACAATTCTAATTCTCAATTAGAATTAGATAAATTAAAACTTATTTTAATTTATCTTTAATTCTCCAATTATACAATTCATAATCATAAATCATAATTGTCGTCTAGCAACATGTCATGATTACCCAAATATCAAGAATGTCAAAGTGATTGACTTAACCTATCCATGTATGACTATGATGTATAATTTAATCCTTTCGTCTTTCAATATTCTAATTAGATAGACTATGGATACAGTGTTTATTCTTATAATCCAATTATGTCCGTTCTTGCTTATTAGTAATTGATTTATAATTAAAATTTGAAAATACCTTTTCAAATGTCAATTCACTCTGGCCAGAGAATTCTATAAATCATTACTAATCAAGAATAGTATAATATTCTCTCTAATTACTTTAGAGTGGCGAATCATATATTGACTTACTCATCTATCTCCAAATGGTTCATACTGTATCCAATTACTACCAACCGAATTTTCCTAGGACGATTCATAAGTAGCATCAAAATATATTAATTCCCGCATGAGATACCTTAGTAATCTCAAGTCTGAGAGTCAATTATACAACTATCATTATAAGATAATCCATAGACACATAAGTAATATTCCAAATCGAGTTAGTTTAGTGACTTATTCTCTAATAATCACCCACACATTAGTTTAAGTATCTCTATACTTTAATTTTTTAGATCAATTACTTTCTTCATAAGAAAGAAACATAATGTGTGCTAGTTTTATCGTTTCAACAATATCCCGTCTTGATGAAACTACAACTAGGAATATCTAGGAATAATACATAAGTATAAATTGAATCTCATAATTATGATCTCATCATAATTTCAATTACAAAGTAAATATTCCAAGGATTTTACCTTTAAAATATTAATTAAATTATTACATAAAGATAAATATAGCCTTTTCATTAATTAAAATAAGATCATACAATAATTTGCATTCAATTGATTGGCCGCAAGGGCATAAACTAACAATCTCCCACTTGCACTAAAGTCAATCCCTTATGAATCTAATACCATATCCATCCATATGTTGGTGATGTCTATTTTGAGATAATGACTTAATAAGAGGATCTGCTAGAATCTCTTCAATGGGAACTCGCTCTAATGCTATATCTTTTCGCTCCACTATCTCCCTGATCAAGTAAAACTTCCTGAATACAAGTTTGGACTGTTGATAAGACCTGGATTCCTTTGCTTGTGCAATAGCACCGTTGTTGTCACAATACAATACTATAGGCTCAACAATGCTAGAAACCACTCTAAGTTCAGTGATGAAATTTTTGATCCAAACTGCTTCCTTTGCCGCCTCTGACACTAAAATGTACTATACTTCGGTCATTGAACCTACGATGGTTGGTTATTTGAAACTTTTCCAACGTACTTCACCACCATTTAGAATGAAGATATACCCTAACTGTGATCTACTATCATCGGGATCTAATTGGAAACTTGAATATCCTTGAACTCTCAATCATTTTCTCCATAGACTAGGTAAACATCTTTAATTCTTTTCAAGTGCTTTAAGATATTTTTCATAGTCGTCTAGTGACCCTCTCTAGGATTAGACTGAAACCTGCTTGTTATGCTCAAAGTATAAGAAACATCTGGTCTAGTACATAGCATCGTATTCATTGTAGCATCTTGTCTCCCAAATGATTGAGAGATTTAAAGAGTTAGACTAATGAGTCATATGAGTGTTAGCATATAGAATGAAATTGGTACTTCCATGACATGATTTTATAATTGCGTTCAAATGCATATTATGAGCATACACACATGAATTGTGAGTTAGAAATATGGCACTCAATTGACATATTCTGGGGTATGAATTAAATGTGATATGAGATATGAAGGTGTTTTCCAATGTCTTGTACTTTGGTTTACCAATGACAAGAATTAATAGATTATAATTAGCAACTTGGAATTAATTGTCATAATTAGGAGATTGATAAATTAATATATACATTTAGTTTTAGAAAATGCCAAGTGGCAAGACTATTTGATATATGAAAAATTAAGATGATTAAGCCTAAAATTGAGTGACATTTGATATAGTTAAAAGAGTGACAAATGGACTAGTAATTAAATAACAAATGGATCAATTATAAAGTGACAAGTGGACCAATTAATGTGTGACATGTGGACCAATAACTAGGAGATTAATGGCAGCATCTTAAGGGGCATATGGCAGCTTAATTAAGAAACAAATAGATTCCATGTCTTACGACATATGGCTAGGTTTAGATGAAGACACCTAGCACTTAGAGAAGAAGTTTGTAGCAAGCAAAGATTTTGCTGTCTTCTCCTTTCCTTCACCACCGAAACTGCTCCTATCCTCTATCCTCTCTCTATATATTTGTTTCACCGTAGCTTAATTTGTGACATGAAATTATGTGAAGGAACCAACTAATTGTTATCTTTCATTCTTTCCGTAAACCACCTTGAATTTGTGATGATATTCCAAGCATGGAGGGCTAGATTAACTTGATGTTTTAAGGTGGAATTGGAGCCTAAACATTAAGTAAACATCTTATCATTATGGCATGGTTTAATAACATGATGATGGTGAATGAATTGGAATGAAATATATATGATATTGACGATGAAATGAGTTCTGAAAATGATGTTCAATGATAGTTTTTGGTTTAGTTTTGATGCATGAAAGATAATGATTTGTGAGTTGTTAATTAACTAAGTTTGAGCTAGAATTGGAGATGATATTGACAAGGATTTGAAGTATAATTAGGGTACAATTAAGGTGTAACTAATGGACTAATATAAAGGTGTTACGAACTTGTTATCAAGGTGTGAGAATTTGGAAAAAATGTAGGAAAAAAGGTAGGCCATGATCGTGGCACCTATCCCACGACCGTGGACAGATGTAGTAGTTTTTGTCACGATCATGGGGAGGCAAGGTTTTGACATGGAAATTTTTTATTTATGCAATGGTTGAACCATAGGAGGACAAGTCACTCTAATGTGGTGTATTTGGACTTGATTAAGGTTTGAAATAAACCTAGATTGTTGCTTGATAAGTTGATTAAAGTGTTTGATAAGTTGAAGATGTTAATTGATGCTATACCTCAAGGAAAAGATTATTTGATATCAATGTATATAAGTTTGGACTTAAGGAGTCTTAAAGGAATGAATATGTTCATATGAATGCAAATGTATTTTAAAGGATATGAATAATGAGAATTGGGAATTATATGAATACTTGTAATGCTAGAAAAGAGTTAGTAAATGTATGGTTAATGAATTGAGCATAATCAAGTGTACACAAGGTTTTAACCTAATTACAAACTAGCTATGTACAAGATATGATGTTTGAATGATCAAGAATTGTGAATAAGGATACATACCCGGAAATAGTCAAATTGAGCATGCATTGTATATGACACATATATATGTGTGTGTATGACTGAAAACTCATATGAATGATCAATGTAGTAATGTGTGAAATATGTGTGCATGCATGGAGATAGATACATAACAGTGATTGATATTTGGGAATGTATTAGAAGTGTTCTGTTTGCTTTTGAATTCTGAAAGATATCTGAATACTCAACATAATTGTTAAATGCTGGAATTAGGTCCGATGAACATGAGATTCTATCTGTGCATCATAAATAAATGTTATTGATGGCATATTCTGTGATTTGATGCATTACATTAAATGCATGATTAGATAAAGGCGTTGTGACTAGAGTAGCCAGTCTGAAAAAGCTTTAAGCTTAGAAATCTGTAATCTGCACGTAGAGTCTAGCTCCGTGATTTTTGTATCTGAATGAGCCCAATATGGGACAATATCTGTATCTGTATCTGAAAGGCGCTCGGTCACAACAAATAATAACGAAAGTAGAGTCTCATATGCATCTGCATTTGGACATATATGATTATGAATCAAATTCTAAAATTATGATGATAAAGTGATTTGTCATATTTGTGTATAAGTTGATAATGTGATTGATTGGGATATGCATGATCAAATTACGCTTGAAAAGAGTATATGGAATGTGTAACATTCACTATGTTTTGTTGAGATAAGGAATGTTATGAATTTGATTATATGTGAGATATATGTGTATTTGACATGAGTGAGCTCATCAATGATGGGTCATTCACTGAGTTTACAAAACTCATCAAAATTGCAATTTGGCTTTTTATGTTTAGAGGAGATATCCAATTAGACCAATTGGAGTATGGCCACTGCATATGAACAGGAGTTAAAGGTCAGGATCAGTTTGTATTGTATATTTCATCAGTCATTTTGTATTAAACTTTGTATTCCGCAACTGCTGTATATTGTATAAATGAATTCTGAAATGTAATGACTATTCTAACTGAATATGTTTGTAAATGAAATGGATCAAATTGAATACTGGTCTTCTGACGATCTGTTTGATGCGAGAACTTTTGCAATGATCACCTTAATGTGCCATCCTCATAGAGTATGTTCTCGAACACTGATGATATGTTGGGGCGTATGCTTTATGAGAGTGGTGTGTTACATACATGATTGATCCAATTACAAAAGCATATGGAATACAATCCATTTTATCTCTCTCCTCTTGTGTCTTTGGACACATACTTTATGAGAGAGAAATCCTATGCGATATGGGTAAGAATCCCCTTTTGGAATTCTCCGTGCTAAATCTCTTTAGCACTTTATCTATATATATTGATTGGGACAATCCAGGCAACCTCTTTGATCTACCGTCGTAGATCTTTATTCCTATAATATAGTCTGCTTCTCTCATATCCTTCATGGAGAAGTTCTTGGATAACCAAATCTTTACAGACTGTAGCATAGGTATGTTGTTTCCAATTAGAAATATGTCATCCACATATAGTAGCAAGAAAACGATTGCACTCCTACTAACTTTCTTATGGACACATGGTTCATCCATATTTTTTATAATATCAAATTCTTTGATTGTCTCATCAAAATGGATGTTCCAACTCTGTGATACTTACTTAAGTCCATAAATGGACCTTTGCAACTTGCATACTTGATTCAGAAATCTCTTGGATTCAAACCTTCAAGTTGTATCATATACACATACTCCTGCAAATTCCCATTGAGAAATGTTGTTTTGACATCCATCTGCCAAATTTCATAATCAGATATGCTACTATAGCTAACAAGATCTTGATGGATTTTAGCATAGGTACTGGAGAAAAAGTTTCATCAAAATCAATCCCTTGTTTTTGTTTGTAACCTTTAGCCCACTAACCTTACTTTGTATGTATGTACATTACCATCTATGTCAGTTTTTCTCTTAAAAACCCACTTGCATCCATTAGATACAATACTAGTAGGTGCATCAACCAAAACCCTTACTTGGTTAGTGTACATAGATTCCAATTTAGATCTAATAGCTTCTTGCCATTTTAAAGAATCATTGTCAGACATTACTTTTTTAAAATTAGTAGGCTCATTATGGATGAGCAATACATTATCCTTTCCCTACTCAATATGTAGATCTAATCTAATAGGAGGATGACGTATTCTAGTAGTTCGTCGCGAACTATGTGTCTCTTGAACTCTCAGTTATACATTATATGAATCAACTTGAGGTTCTTGTTCCATTTCGAAGTGAATTTGTGGCTCTTGAACTTCTCTAAGTTCAACTTAACTCCCACTACTTTCTTTGAGAATAAATTCTCTTTCTAAGAATGCAGCATGTCTTGAGACAAACACCTTTTGCTTAATAGGATGATAAAATTGATAAGTGAAACTCTCTTTCAGATACCCCACAAATTTACATTTATCTGATTTAGCTTGAAGCTTATCAGATATAGCATGCTTCATATAAGTTTCACATCCCCAAATCTTTAAATGTGATAATCCAATTCTTCTACCAGTCTATATCTCATATGATGTCTTATCAACCGATTTAGATGGAACTCTATTTAGAAGATATATTGCGGTTTTAATTGCGTAGGACTGCATGACTCATTATGGAACGTACAATATCTAATAGTGTATGATTTCTCCTTTCAGAAACTCCATTATGTTGTGGAGTTGCAGGAGGAGACCATTGTGAGAGAATCCCATTCTCTTTTAAGTAACCAAGAAACTCGTGGTCTAACTATTTACCACCTTGATCCGATCTAAGTGTCTTAATACTTTTACCAGTTTGTTTCTCAACCTCTAATTTAAATTCTTTGAACTTTTCAAATGATTTAGACTTTTGTTTCATCAAGTACACATAACTATATCTAGAATGGTCATCTATTAACATAATGAAATATGAGTATCCACCTCTAGCATTTGTGGACATAGGCCCATATATATCTGAATGTATTAATTCTAGTAACTCACTAGCACGTTGTCCCTTTCCCTTAAAGGGTAGTTTGGTCATTTTTCATAATAAATAAGATTTAAAAATTTTGTATGATTTATAATTAGAAGGATCTAAATATCCTTCTTTATATAATTTTGTGATTCTAGTTTCATTAATACGACCTAACCTACAACGCCATAAATAAAATGGAGTTTAGTTACTTAATTTTCTTTTCTTACTATTTATATTAAGAATTAGCCTCTCAAGATCTAACTCATACAAACCATTTGTAAGTAATCCAAATCTATAATAAACATCATCTTTATAAAAAAAACAAATGTTATCCTTAATTAGAAAGACAAATCCATTCAAATCCAAAAGAGAAACAAAAATGATGTTTCTTGTAATAATAGGAACATAATAACAATTATCAAGTTCCAATATAAGGCAAGAAGGCAAAGTAAAACTACAAGTTTCTATAGCTAATGCAACAACTCTTGATGCATTACCAACTCGCAAGTCCACTTTGCTTTCTTCAATGATTTACTCCTTGTTAACATATGCATGTTATTACATATGTGAGAACCATAATTAGTATCTAATACCCAAGAATGAGGAATAGCACTAGAAAGATTGACCTCAATCATAAACATACCTGAAGACATAGCTTCCTTAAGCTTCTTATCTTTCAGGCTAGCAAGATAAGATAGGTAGTTCCTCTTCCAATGTTCGTTGACTCTGCAATGAAAACGTGTGCCCTTGTCATTGTTCTTCTTCTTGACACCTCGTTTGACCTTTACTACATCAGTAAAAGTCTTCTGTTTCTTGTTATTATTCTTCTTAAAGAACTTTTACTTACTTTTAGAAGAACCAATAATAAGTACATAACTGAGTTCCTTCTTAAGACACCCTTTCGCAGTTTTGAGCATATTCAACAGTTCAGGTAATGTCGTGTCCTTCTGGTTCATGTTGAAGTTCATGACGAATTGTGATAAGCTCGAACTTAGAGACTGTAGCACTAGATCAACATTTAACTCGTGGTCCATGACAAAACCTAGTTGGGCTAATTTTTCAATATACCCAATCATCTTCAGCACATGAAGGTTGACTGAAGATCCTTGACATCTTGCATTGAAACAATGTCTTGGAGTTTTGATATCTCTCTACCCTATTTTGTGCACCAAATAACTCCTTAAGATGCAGTATCATAGTAGGTGCATTTGTGTTCTCATGCTGCCTTTGAAGTTCAGGAGACATGCAAGCTAACATCACACATGCAGCTTGTTCAGCATCATCAACATAACGTTGATATTTCTCCTAATCTTCATCAATTGCATCTGAACAAGGTTCTGATAGAGCAGGAGTATCCAGAACGTATAACTTCTTTTCTTGCCTAAGAACTATTCTTAAGTTTCGTAACTAGTCCAAAAACTTGGGTCCAGTCAACTTGTTAGCATCCATGATGCTCCTCAATATCAGGTTAGTACTCATCTTCAAATTCAATAACCAAAAAACATAAAAGGAGCATATATTAGTTTATATCCAAAATCAAATAAAATAAGAACTTTAAAATTATTTGATTACTCCTACTATTTTATTCAAAATAATAGCCTTCACTATTATATGAAAAAATTATCAAATAATTTCCTAATGAGCTAGGATCCTATTTAAAATTAATTGATCTTAAGTTTGCTCAACAAACCAACTAAAATTAAATTAGGTACAAACTACTTTTCAATCATATCTCATGTGACTCTTAGAACCGTTAGATGACAACTTTTCTCAAAAAAATCACATATATTATTCCTAATTCTACCTCTAAATCCATATAATCATGAGTTTGCTCATCCAAATCATACAAATTTAGTTAAGTAGGACTCACTAATTTTAAGATAAAACATATCTGAGTTAAAGTGACCTTGAGTTTACTGAACAAACCAAGCAATAAATAGAATTCTAGTTTTATTCTCAAACAATGGAAGGCAACTATCATGTTCCTAACATGTGCTTAATATTTTATTGAGGGATTTAAAATTTCAAAAATTTCCGATCTCATCAAAATAATATAATCTCATTATATTTATAATTTCAAACATAATCTAATTATGAAAGAAATTATT
>JAOSBN010052293.1:0-14474 GCA_027563595.1 Erythroxylum suave | reverse complement strand
AACGCCTTTATCTGAGCATGCATTTTATGAAATGCAACAATTTCTGCATACCTCATATATCACAATCTTATAAGAATGTCCAGATAAAATTTCAGCGTCATTGAACCTAAGTTCGGCATTCAACTATCTTTGAGAATCAAATGACAATTCCATATCAAATGCATATTTATTTCGTCTCATTCACATACAAGTAGCACTTTAATATCTCAATCCCCATTCATTTGCATCGGACCTTCTGTCCGGAATCCACAATCAAACACATTCGTTATCATTCAAAGCATAAACTAGGCAAACAATAATTGAGAGAAACCATCTAGGTTACTTACAAGTTACTCCCGAAGCTAATGCCTGGAAGTGCCAGCAATGTCTGGAAGTTGACGTTCCAACTAATCCTCTATAACAAAATAATACGCTCATATATCACAATCAGCACAATTAATACGTGTTCATTAATGCACACATATAGAATGGATTATGCACAATGCATGTTTATGACAATCCTAGGTATCCTTCCATCTAGGTTATCAAAACCACAGTCAAATATCGAACCTCACTTAACCAGCATTGTTCGTAGGGTTTATACCTCAACAAACCATTTGAATCAAATCTCATAACCTAATGAGCCATTTCAGATTTTTCTCCAAACTCTAACTTTCGAGTCTACTATTCACATTAAATCAAAGAGTGTAATTGATATAATTTGGTCCTATAAGCAGAAGGTAGACAAACCAGAAGCAGACAAATATTCAAAACACAGACGATGGCTAAAGGTACGCCAAAAGAAAAATGAAGTGTCTAAAGTCAGACGAATTCTCATAGGCAGACGATAGTAAAACATAGATGCAAGCAAAACATAGACGGAAGCAAAACATAGACGAAAGGCCAAGCACAAATGTTATTAGGTCAAACACAGACGATAGCAAAGTTAAAACACAGACAAAGCGCCAAAAAAATATGCAACACCAAAAGACAGACGAAACAGAGAACAGATGATTACAAAAAGCAGACGAAACACAAAGCAAAAGAAGCACAAATGAAAAGGTAGACAAAATGAAGAAAGACAGATGGTTAATCATAGACGATAGAATACAGACGATACGTGATCAACACAGACGATAAAATAGTCAACCACAGACGATAAAACACAGATGTAACGTGATCAACACAGACGATAAAATAGTCAACCACAGACGATAAAACATAGACACAATGTGGTCTTCACAAACGATAAATTAGTCAACCACAGACGATAAAACATAGACGCAACGTGGTTAACACAGACGATAAAATAGTCAACCACAGACGATAAAACACAGATGCAATGTGGTCAACACAGACAATAAAATAGTCAACCACAGACGATAAAACACAGACGCAATGTGATCAACATAGATGATAAAATAGTCAACCACAGACGATAAAACACAGACGATACATCTTTACAGACGAATTGTCTATGCCCCTGGACATTTCTAAGTCTTCATCAACTCTCATATAAACAATTAAGTATTCATATATGCTCAGTGAAGAAACAAAGCATATCACCTTACCATATCTAACTCTCTATACTAATCTTACATCATTTTTATTTCTATTCCAACTCTAAGAATTATTTCACAACACCATATCACTAATAATCCATCAAAACCCAAATAACGCCATATCCCCAAATCCTTATCCCTTTTTAACGCAGTGTTCAAAATACAATTATATGAAAACGTATGTTCATGCAGATGACAGTAACTCATCAAATTTATTTCAAAATCTCCATTCTAAAGAATTTATTCACTACCTTCTTGTTGAAAACTCCAAGATCCTCAACTATCCCTAAAGCCTTAATTGCATGAAAAAAATCACGTACTCCTCTATGAACACTAATCAACTTCTAGTTTTTCTTAAGGCAGAAGAAATACTTTAGGAGTAAAGGAAATGGTGACGGTTATGAAGAATCAGAGTTAACTCTGAGAAAGAGTTTGATGAGAAACTCTGTGTATGGGAAGAAATTTAGAGACGATGATAACAAGGAAAGAACTTAGGAAAAATACCAACCCCTTTTGACTCTTCGAATTACTCAAACTTTTGACACATAATACATGAAACTTACACTTGTCATCTTCCTAAGGTCTAAGTTTTGACTTAGTGTCTTTTGAACTAACTCCCTCTAACTCTCATCTTTACAATCCAACTATCTCAAAATTTTTATTTGATTTCTTCTCTTCTTTTTCGTACTTTCCCACAATACTCTATAAATTACATAAACAATAAATCCTAAGTTCACCAAAATTTATAAATCTCACAATTCTACTAACCAATAATATTTTCAATATAGAAACATTCATAACTCTCAAAAATTCACAATTTTCCATGAATCACAACTCAATCCAATTATACCCAGAATTATTCATGAATGCATGTACAATTAATTTCATATGCAGAACAAATATCACTATTTACGTGTATGAGCATGTCATATTATGTATGAACATAAACCTCCCAAAGGTAATGGGATGTTACAACTCTCCCCTCCTAAAAGAAATTTCGTCCTCAAAATTCTTACCTGTTTTCTAGAAGAGGTAGGGATATTGCTTCCTCATATGCTCCTTTGTCTCCCAAGTTGCTTCCTCAGTTAAGTGGTTCCTCCAAAGGACTTTCACCAATAGAATGACTTTAGTCCTCAACTGTTTGATCTGCGATCCCACAATCTTGATCTGCTCCTCAACATAGCTTAAGTTACTAGCAACCTCAATCTCCTGAGCCGGTATTACATGTGTCGGATCTGATCGATATCTTCGGAGCATACTCACATGAAACATATTATGCAATTGAGACATCTTATTCAGTAAAGCTAGCTTATAGGCCAAAGGTCCAATCCTCTCAATGATCTCATAAGGACCAATGTACTTAGGGCTTAACTTTCTCTTCTTACCGAATCTCAAAAGTCTCCTCCAAGGTGACACTCTCAAGAATACCTTATCTCCCACATTGTACTCCATATCACGTCGATGTTGATTCACATAACTCTTTTGCCTATCATGAGTCACTTTAATTTGGCTTCAGATCAATTTCACCTTATCCACTATATCTTGTATCAACTCGAGGCCTTCAATCATTCTCAAACCCTCTTCATCCCAATATAAAGGTGTCCGACACTTTCTACCATATAGTGCCTCATATGGTGCCATTCCGATACTACCATGGTAATGATTGTTGTAGGCAAACTCTATTAATGCTATCTATTGATCCCAAGCTCCTCTAAACTCCAATACACACGCCCTGAGCATATCCTCCATTGTCTTGATTGTCCTCTCACTCTGTCCATCTGTCTGAGGATGAAATGTTGTACTGAAGTTCAACTTAGTACCATAGCAGACTGCAAGCTCCTCCAAAACCTCGAAGTAAATCTAGGATCCTTGTCCGATACAATAGACACTGGAACCCCATTCAATCTCACCACCTCATTCACATATCGTTGGGCCAACTGATCAAGTGAATTATTTTCTCTCACTGGTAAGAAATGGGCCGACTTAGTCAACCAATCCACTATCACCCACATAGCATCATTCTGCCTAGGAATCTTAGACAACCCCATCATGAAGTCCATAGTAATCCGTTCCCATTTCTACTTCGGAATGGGCAACGAGTGGAGCTTTCTTACTGGAGCCTGGTGCTCAACCTTAACTTACTGGCACGTCATACATCTAGACATATACTCCGCCACTTGCTTCTTCATTCCAGGTCACAAGAAATGCTACTTTAATGTATTATACATCTTGGTAGTACCAGGATGCATAGCATAGGAAGCCATATGAGCTTCCTCAAGAATCTCCTTTCTCAGATCATCAACATTAGGCACACACAGCCTCTGCTTCAACCATAAAGTTTCATCCCTCAACTCAAACTCAGAATCCAGATTCACCTTAAATTTCTCCGTAAGCTTCACTATATCAAGATATTTACTCTATACTTTTCTAATTTGATCATGTAACATCGGCCTAAGTTTAAGTGTAGCAATTAATACCTCATTGTGTTCCAGATTCAACTCCCCATTCGAAGTTCTCAAATGAATCAAATTAGGTAGCCTTGATAACTGAATCTGAGCTACACTGGTACTAGACTTTCTACTCAAAGCATCAGCCACCACATTTTCTTTCCCTGGGTGGTACTCAATAGTGCAATCGTAGTCTTTTAGCAACTCAGTCCATCTCCTCTGTCTCAAATTCAACTCTTTATGACTCAACAGATGCCTCAAACTCTTATGATATATATAAACCTAGAAGGTCTCTCCATACAAGTAGTGTCTCCAAATCTTTAGAGCAAAAACAACTGCAGCTAGCTCTAAATCATATACCAGATAATTAATCTCGTGAGACCTTAACTGTCTCGATGCATAGGTGATCACCTTGCCATGCTGCATCAATACACATCCCAAACCTTGATGCGAAGCATCACTATCCACCATATATCCTCCGGTCCCTAACAGAATAGTCAACATCGGTGTAGAAATCAATCGATGCTTAAGCTCCTCAAAGCTCTTCTGACACTCCTCATTCAATGTAAACACTACATTCTTCCTCAAAAGTTTTGTCAGAGGGGATGAGATCAAAGAAAACCCCTCGACAAATCTTCGGTAATATCCAGCCAATCCTAGGAAGCTTCGAATTTCAGACACATTCCTCGGAGCTTCCCAATTCATCACTGCCTCTATCTTCTTTGGATCCACTTGTATGCCATCTCCAGACTCTATATGCCCCAGAAATATAACCTAATCCAGTCAAAATTCACACTTACTGAATTTGGCATACGACTGCTTTTCCCTCATAATCTGTAAAATAATCCTCAAATGCTCAGCATGTTCCTCTCTGTTCTTCTAGTACACCAAGATATCATCAATAAACACAACACAAATTGATCCAGGTAGGGCTAAAACACCTTATTAATTAAGGCCATAAATGCTGCTGGGGCATTAGTCAGCCCAAACAGCATCACTAGAAACTCATAGTGCCCATACCTACTCCTAAATGCACTCTTAGGTACATCAGCCTCTGCTATCTTTAACTGATAATACCCTGATCTCAAATCCAGCTTAGTAAATACTTGAGCTCCTTGTAACTGATCAAATAAATCATCGATTCTAGGCAGTGGGTACTTTTTCTTCACTGTCACCCGATTCAACTGCCTATAATCAATGCACAACCTCAAAGTCCCATCCTTCTTCTTCACAAACAATACTGGAGCTCCCCAATGTGAAACACTGGATCTAATAAAACCCTTTTCCAACAATTCCTGAAGTTGAGCCTTCAACTCTCTTAGTTTTACAGGTGTCATCCTATATGGAGGGATAGATATAGGAGCAACACCTGAAACTAGATCAACTGTGAACTCCGTTTCCCGATCTGGTGGTAAACTAGGTAGCTCATCGGGAAACACATTTAGGAACTCCCTAACCACTGAAATGTCTTGAACACTTTGCTCAGTCGTAGTATCAATGACATAAGCCAGATAAGCCTCACATCCTCCCTTCATTAATCTCAGTATACTTATAATTGATATCATTCTGGTTGGCACTACCCGACTAACTCCTCTGAAAACTGCTCTCGGCTGACTAGGAGATTCTAGTACTACTTCCTTGATGTAGCAGTTCTTAATGGCTCTATGAGCAGAGAGCCAGTCCATGCCTAGGATCACATCTATCTCCCTCAACTGTAATACAATCAGGTCTACCTCCAACTCTGCTTGATCAATCCGAATCAGACATTTCTTATAAACTTCTCCTATCACTGTAGTACTATCTATTGATGTACTCACTTCTAACCCATACTGTAACAACTCCCTCTCATAATGCAGCCTACATGCCAAACGCGATGCGATAAAAGAGTGTGTGGACCCTGGATCTAGCAGTGCAAATACCTCAAAATCATAAATGAGAAGCGCACCTGTAACCACATATGGAGAGTCTTGAGTCTCTTGCCTAGTCATAACATAGACTAGGGCCTGGGACTGCGGTCTACTACTCTGGACCTCAGTCCTGATAGAAGGACTCCCGGCACTCACTCTGCCTCTACCTCAAACTCTCTATTCGAGCCCTCTACCTATGCTCTGCTAGACAGTAGCTTCATTCCATAATCTCCCGCTCATACCAGACTGAGCTTCAGCAATGACAGGGCAATCTCTAATTCGGTGATCAAAAGAGCCGCATCTAAAATAAGCTCCAGATAATCTCCAGCACTCACTACCGTGCCTCACTCCACAGTGCTCACACTGGGGTAACTGACTCTGTATTTCACCTCTTCCACTACTAGATTGTACAAAACCACCACTCTGTCTGAATCCTGACTGCCTTGATCCAGTTGGTGGTCTGAAAACTCTGTTCTGGAACTTACTGAATCTCCTGCCAAAACTGCCCTGACTCTCACTAGATCTCTTCAATCTGGACCCTTGCCCAAGCTCTGCTTGTCCCGCTCTCAGTAGCTGTTCAACTCTAATCGAAGCAGCCCTCAACTTAACTAAAAGCACCCAGATCTAACCATGCCAACCTTGTTTTGATCTCCATATTAAGACCATACTCAAACCTCCTACACTTGTCTTCTTCTGTAGGGATCAAAGCAGTAGCATAACCCATTAGCTCATTAAATCAGATCTTATATTCAGCCACTAACATCCTACCCTACTTCAAACCTAGAAACTCTTTCATCTTCTTCTTTAAGTAGATCTTGGGCATGTAGTTCTCCTTGAAAACTCTCAGGAAGTCTTCCCACTTCAATTGGCAAGGCCTGGTGGTACTACCGAGGACATTCTTCCACCACTGGTAAGCTGGGCGCTGCAGTAAGGGCACTGCATAATCGAAACTCTCATCAGGCTCGCAATCCATCTGATCAAATACCCTCTCTGTCCTCTCTAACCATCCTTCGGCCTCAGCAGGGTCTGCGCTGCCATAGAAGTCCATAGCTCCCTATTTCTGCAACCTATCATACTTCCTTTCCCTTTTCTTGAGAACTCTTGGAGGCATCTCCTCAAATCGAGGTATCAAGGACTCTCTACTGGCTCTTACCGATCCTTGGTCAGCTGGTTGATCAACTTGATCACCTAGAATGGATGACCTATAACAAACAATAAATTTTAATCATTTTTCTGCACTTCTCATGATATTTCATGCTTAACAGTCTATATGTCCCAACAGATGCCAAACCATGCTCTGATACCACCTAAATGTAGTGCCCACTTATTGCAGGGTAGACGCCGGGACGCTTGAGGGTCATTCTGATACATATCCTACAATAAGGGTGAACTACGTTCGATCACTACATAAACTTTACATGGCATCATATCATTATTTATTATAAAGCATCATATGGAAATCACAATATTTTTAAACCCAACATTTTCCTCTTTTCATTTCACAACTCGAAAGTCTATGTTGTATCTTTCAACCATTACCATATGTACATCATCAAAACCTATACAATAGTACTACATAAATGAGGAAAATATACAAATCTATCTAATCCGTCCAAAAGTCTCAGCTGACCGACCTTTGAGCCATGACTTCTCTTGCCTAAATCATATAGAGTCTCTCACTCGATAGAGTCGTCTTTCGGTCCTGAAAAGACAAAGTTGCAATTTGATGAGTTTTGCAAACTCAATGAGATAACCATCATCGATGGTTCACTCAATTCATACATCACATTATTACACATAACATATATCACATTTGATCATATACACTTAATCAATCATGTCACATTGTACATTTATCACTTTATAATCATTCATATCATACATCAGCAATGCACATGAGACTTACCTTCTTTCTTATTGTTATGACAGAGTGCCTCTCATAGACTTATACAAATATTAGCCCATAGGGCTCAATCAGACAAAATCACGGAGCATAGCTCTACGAGCCAAATCAGAAAAATCACGAAGCAAAGCTCTACATGGAAGCGCTTCATAAAGGCAACTCAAGTCACAACGCATTTATCTGAGCATGCATCTTATGAAATGCAATAATTTCTGCATACCTGATATATCACAATCTTATAAGAATGTCCAAATAAAATTTCAGAGTCATTAAACCTAAGTCCGGCATTCAACTGTCGTTAAGAATCAAATGACAATTCCATATCAAATGCACATTTATTTCATCCCATTCACATACAAGTAGCACTTCAATATCTCAATCCCCATTCATTTGCATCGGACCTTCTATCTGGAATCCACAATCAAACACATTCATTATCGTTCACAGCATAAACTAGGCAAACAATAATTGAGAGAAACCATCTAGGTTACTCACAAGTTACTCCTGAAGCTAATGCCTGGAAGTGCCAGCAATGTATGGAAGTTGACATTCCAACTGACCCTCTATAACAAAATAATACACTCATATATCACAATCGGCACAATTAATACGTGTTCATTAATGCACATATATAGAATGGATTATATACAATGCATGGTCATGACAATCCCGAGTATCCTTCCATCTAGGTTATCAAAACCACAGTCAAATATCAAACCTCACTTAACCAACATTGTTCGTAGGGTTTATACCTCAACAAACCATTTGAATCAAATCTCATAACCTAATGAGTCATTTTAGATTTTCCTGCAAACTCTGACTTTCGAGTTTACTATTCACGTTAAATCAAAGAGTGTAATTGATATAATTTGGTCCTATAAGCAGAAGGTAGACTAAGCAGAAGCAGATGAATATTCAAAACACAAACGATGGCTAAAGATAGACAGAAGCAAAAGACAGACGGTATGCCAAAAGACAAACGAAGTGTCTAAAGGCAGACGAATTCTCATAGGCAAACGATAGTAAAACACAGACGCAAGCAAAACATAAACGGAAGCAAAACATAGACGAAAGGCCAAGCACAGATGCTAAGAGGTCAAACACAAATGATAGCAAAGTTAAACACAGATGAAGCACCAAAAAACATATGCAACGCCAAAAGACAGACGAAACAGAGAACAGACGATTACAAAAAGTAGACGAAATACAAAGCAGAAGAAGCACAAATGAAAAGGTAGACGAAGTGAAGAAAGACAGACGATAAATCATAGACGATAAAATACAGATAATACGTGGTCAACACAGACGATAAAATAGTCAACCACAGATGATAAAACACAGACGCAACGTGGCCAACACAGATGAGAAATAGTTAACCATAGACGATAAAACACAGACGTAACGTGGTCAACACAGACGATAAAATAGTCAACCACAGATGATAAAACAGAGACGCAACATGGTCAACACAGACAATAAAATAGTCAACCACAGACGATAAAACATAGACACAACGTGGTCAACACAGACGATAAAATAGTCAACCATAGACAATAAAATATAGACGATACATCTTTAAAGACGAATTGTCTATACCCCTGGACATTTCTAAGTCCTCATCAACTCTCATATAAACACTTAAGTATTCATATATGCTCAGTGAAGAAACAAAGCAGATCACCTTACCATATCTAACTCTCTACACTAATCTTATACATCATTTTTATTTCTATTCCAACTCTAAGAATTATTTCACAACACCAAATCACTAATAATCCATCAAAACCCAAATAACGCCATATCCTCAAATCCTCATCCCTTTTTAACACAGTGTTCAAAATACAATTATATGAAAATGCATGTTCATGCAGATGACAGTAACTCATCAAATTTATTTCAAAATCTCCATTCTAAAGAATTTGTTCACTACCTTCTTGTTGAAAACTCCAAGATCCTCAACTATCCCTAAAGCCTTAATTGCATGCAAAAAATCACGTACTCCTCTGTGAACTCTAACCAACTTTTGGTTTTTCTTAAGGCAGAAGAAACACTTTAGGAGTAAAGGAAATGGTGACGGTTATGAAGAATCAGAGTTAACTCTGAGAAAGAGTTTGATGGAAAACTCTGTGTATGGGAAGAAATTTGGAGACGATGATAACAAGGAAAGAACTTAGGAAAAATACCAACCCCTTTTGACTCTTTGAATTACTCAAACTTTTGACACATAATACATGCAACTTACACTTGTCATCTTCCTAAGGTCTAAGTTTTGACTTAGTGTCTTTTGAACTAACTCCCTCTAACTCTCATCTTTACAATTCAACTATCTCAAAATCTTCATTTGATTTCTTCTCTTCTTTTTCCTATTTTCCCACAATACTCTATAAATTACAAAAACAATAAATCCTAAGTTCACCAAAATTTATAAATCTCACAATTCTACTAACCAATAATATTTTCAATATAGAAACATTCATAATTCTCATAAATTCACAATTTTCCATGAATCACAATTCAATCCAATTATACCCGAAATTATTCATGAATGCATGTATAATTAATTTCATGTGTAGAACAAATATCACTATTTACGTGTATGAGCATGTCATATTATGTATGAACATAAAAATGCATCTCTTGCCTCGCACTGAACACTCCTATTTACTATTTTAACCGCCCAAAGGTAATGGGATGTTACAGCACGTTGGTTCCCTTCTCCTTGAGGATCCTAAAATCAAAAATAGCAATTTGCAGTATCAATTGTTCTTAGAAAACTTAAGACATGCGATTAATACCAATTGTGACAATTCTTACTATCAAATTGCATAAAATAAAAGTGCACACTCAAGGATTAATTTAAGCAAAAAATTAAGAATTAAGAGTCAAAAAGCACAGTAAAGGCCATAAAAGTGTTGCCAATTTAGATAATAAACTTGGGCTCAATCAGTCTCTCTTCCTCAATTTGAGACAAGGTATTGGCTATTATAACAGGCAATCGCTCACCAAACTCAAGAAAGACGTACTTTAGGGTGCTGGGTAAGGGTTTCAACTCAAGCATAGGAGGTTGCACAATAGAAGGGATTAATTTAGGTAGTTCAAGAGAGAAAAGATCACTCCCTTTTTCCTTTGATGTGGACTCCATCTCCTGGTAATTGGTTGCGGCAACGGCCTAGGTCGTCGTCTTCTGCTTCTCCTCGATAAAGCATTTATTGTGACGGGTAATGCTCCCAGCTATTTTCTCGTCAACATCGGTCTTGGTGACGCCTAAATCACCTGAAACATTAACAGAAAACCTTTCCCCAAGATCAAATGAATACAAGTCAGAATCCAGGAAATTCTTTGGCAAATTAAATTTAGTACAGGTTGCATCAACAGCAATATCAACCATGTTAACTCCTAGGAGCGAATAGTCCTCACAGGGGTGTTTCATAGCTTCATACATATTAAAACTTACCTGTTGCTCCCTGACTTCTATGGTGATCTTACCTTCTTTCATGCTAATCATAGTACTAGCAGTCCTTAAGAAGGGTCGCCCAAGAATCAAAGATGTATCCTGCACAACTTCAGAAGACATATCAAGCACATAAAAATTAATAGGAAAAACCAAACCCTTGACCTGGACCAAAATGTCCTTTATAATCCCAACTGGATGCCTAAAAGATCTATCAGCCAATTGTAACACTACAGATGTGGGCTTTAGACTTTTAACTCCTAATGATTGATAAACACACTTAGGCATCACATTGATTGTCATCCCCAAATCTTACAAGGCCCTTCCTATGGTAACTTTTCCTATTATACAAGGGATAGTGAAAGATCTAGGGTCTTGACACTTGACGGGTATTTGGGGTTTAAAACGGCCTGACACATTCGAGCTCACTTGGACTCTCTCATTAGGCCTAAACTTCCTTTTGTTGGAGCACAAGTCCTTAAGATATTTAGCATAGGCTGGACCTTTTCACTAAGTCAAGTAAAGGGACGTTGACTTCGACTTTTCCAAACAAATCAATAACATCTTTCTCATGTTTAATGTCAGTCATATGCTTGCTCATTAAATATGAATTAGGAAAAGGTAGGTCTTGAAGGTTTACCTCCTTACCTTGGGCTTCATGCTTACTTGATTCCCCATGC
This sequence comes from Erythroxylum suave, assembly GCA_027563595.1. Lineage (NCBI taxonomy): Eukaryota > Viridiplantae > Streptophyta > Magnoliopsida > Malpighiales > Erythroxylaceae > Erythroxylum > Erythroxylum suave. The sequence continues at coordinate 2,545 of JAOSBN010052293.1, read as the reverse complement.
TCATATGTTTGTGCTTTTTCCTTGGAACCTTCTAAAGAAGCTCCTTTGTTCTTTGATTCAGATTTCCTTTCATTCAAAAGCACTTTTTCTTTGGAGCTTTCAAAATCCTTGATGTTTTTTCTTGGGTAAAGGAAAATCTCCACTATCACTCTCCTTATCACATTCTTTGTCCTCTTGATGATTAAACCTTACTTGTTTCCCACTTCGGAGAGTAATTGCATTTAAACTTTTTGGGTTCATCACAGTATTTGAAGGAATGGTCCCACTGCTTCTTGCTTGGTTCTCACTCATGTTGTTTGACAATTAAGTGACAAAAGAGTTGATGTTCTCCGATTTTGTCTCCCATTGTTCCATTCTCTTTTCCAGGGCATTGAACTGAGCAGCATTCTTTGAAGAATCTTGCTAAATCAAAGAAGCAATGGCGTTGAATTGATTATTGGTTGAAGTTTGCTCTTCCTTCATCAAATTCATTATGTTTTGCAGCAGTTAATTGGTATCCTCCTTAGGTGGGACATTCATGAGTTGCTGTTGGTTGGGGAACTGGTTAGTGGAAGTACCAGCTCCTCCCCCTTGTTGAAATCTATTTTGAACTCGTCCTTCTTCATTCCTCCAACTAAACCTTTGATTGACCTTCCATCCCTCATTATAAATGTTAGAGTAGGGGTCCATTTCTGATTCGGTTGTCCCAGATATACTACAGACACTTCTTCAAACTGAATAGGGAAAACACTGGATATGTGCATTACCGACCCACAAGTATCACAGCTAGGTGCTGTGAGATCCATAGAAGATGTCGATCGATGCACATTTATATTCTTCAACTCAACAGTGATGAAGGATAATTGTTATGTTACTCTGCTCTCTAAAGAGTCAACCTTTGACTCCAAACTCTCCATTCTTTTAGAGTGGGCTGTTGTGGTGCCCAACTCATGCACTCCTCGAGTGTCTCTCACACTGTACTGTTGATGATTTAGAGCCATCTTCTTGATCAAATCCCATGCTTTCGAAGCTATAAGATCAATCAATGAACCTCCCGATGCCGCATCTAATATGCCTTTATCTTGACTTTTCAATCCATCGTAGAAATATTGCACTAACTGTTCATCCGATATTTGATGGTGGGGGCATCTAAATAATAAATCTTGGAAGCGATTCCAGTAGTCATAAAGAGACTCATCATACTCCTAGTGTGCTGAGTAAATCTCCTTCCTCATCGATGAAGTGCAGGAAGTTGGAAAGTACTTTTCCAAGAAAGCCCTCGTCAGATTGGCCCAGCTATGGTAGGCATTCACCACATGCCTTGGAAGACTCATGTACCACTCTCTTGCTTTTCCTTCCAAAGATAGGTGAAAAATCTTCCATAGCACTTGATCAAGTGAAGCTCCCACTGGTTTCGTACTCTGAAAAATCATATACAAGGATTGCAAATTCATGTAGGGATCCTCTCTTGTCAAGCCATGAAATTTAGGAATAGAATTAATGAGTAATCCTTTCACTTCGAAATTAGCATCAAAATTAGGATAAGCAGTAGTAAATGGATCATAATTCACATCAGAAGTTGTTGCTTCCCTAACAGTCCTTCTTCTTTGATTCCCTTTATTTTCACCTACTCTCTCATGTTCCCCATTACCTCCATTATCACCATTCCTAGGTTAGTTAACATGAAAGTTAGGGTTTGGGGAAAAACTGAGTTCTCGGCCATATTCACTCCTTCCACAAGGTCGCTCTCACTATCTTGCTCACTCGATTCTTCTTCAACAAACTCCTTACTTCTCTCTTTTGTTATTCTTTCTTTTCTAATTTTTCTCAAACGTCTCTCATTTTTAGGATAAAAGGGTATGAGTTTTGCTTTCTGGGGCATGCACAGGAACAATTCAAAGATAAATAAATAGGTAACAAAATTTACTCACAAGCACACAAAGTCAAATAAAAGATGAGATGTGATGGGTGCAAGTGTATGATATGTGAAAGTATGTATGAAATTATGTATGCTTGTGTTTGTGTTTTCATAATTTTAAAACTATGCAAAGGAAAATAAAAATTCTATACTATTGACAAATATGACACTAAACTATGTAGAAAGGGAACGTATAAGAAAAGGTTTCTAACTCAATGAGAAACAAAAATGACATGGCTAACCTAAAGAAAACCAATTACTTGGTTCCCCGGCAATAGCACCATTTTGATCTGCTTCGTCTTTTGGTTTTACCCTTGGAGGTCGAATCAAAAATTGAATTCTAAGGATTGCAATATAGGATGCAACCTCAGGCCGTCTCACTTAATTGGAACCTAATGCAATCGATCTACTTTAGCCTAAATGTCATGAAATGCAACTAAATTGGTTAGGAAGGGGGGTTTTGGTTCTTAGAGAACTAACAAAATTAAACTAATTGAAAAGGAAATGTGTAAAAAAGATATTTTTGGATTTTTGGGGAATAAGAAATCAAAAGTTAAAACAATGATCAAATGTGATAAAATCCTCTTGAAAAATGAGCTTTGGCTATCATGGTTCAAAATAAATATTTGTGGGAGTAAAAATCACTAA
>JAOSBN010052284.1:0-14476 GCA_027563595.1 Erythroxylum suave | reverse complement strand
CTTTTTACTTCGCGTAGACTTCTGCATCGTCTGCTTTTGCAACGTCTGTTTTTGCAAACTCCTTTCGTCTGCTTTTTATTACTTTGCTGCTTCCGTCTGTTTTTCATATTTGTTAATGTCATCTACTTTTCATTCTGTCTTATCTTTGTTTATCATCAAAATCACTTTATACGTGAAGTCAAAATTCTGACTTAACACTAAGCACTTTTCTTTCTTGTAGGACCGAGGGACTAGACATCCACTAAGGAATTGACAAAACCCATTAGTGCTTTTTTTTGTCAACTTTATCACCTTTATGATCTGCATCACAGTAGTTAACCATATTAAATAAATATATTTTGAATACCATAGTACAAAGTCTATGGTTCCAAAAAGATAACGAAAAATCCTGTTGACTGCTTGAAGGTGACTTTCTTTAGGATTTGATTGAAAACATGAACAAAGGTATACATTATGCATAATATCTAGTCCTAAACTTATAAGATATAGAAGTGAACTAATCATTCCTCTGTATTTTGTTTCATTAGTAGCTTTGCCATTTTGATCCCTATCAAGATTGGTTCTATTATAAAATGGAGTTCCCATAGGTTTAGGATTTTCAAAAAGATATTTCTCGATAAGTTCCTTTGTGTACTTATCTTGATCGATGAAAATTCCTTTTTCTATTTGCTTAATTTGTAGTCCAAAGAAGAAGGATAGTTCAAATCATGCTCATTCCAAACTCCCCTTGTATTAAAGCTGAGAACTCATCACAGAAAGATGGATTAGTAACACCAAATATTATGACATTGACATTTATTTGAGCTATAAGTAGATCATTTCCCTTTTTCTTGACAAATAAAGTTTTATCTACCTTTCCTCTTTCAAATTTATTCTCAAGCAAGAAGTTACTTAACCTATCATACCAAGCATGAAGAGCCTGCTTTAGACCATACAAAGCTTTTATTAATTTCATCACATAATCTGGATGGTTTGCATCCTTAAAACCTAGAGGTTGGTTAACAAATACTTCTTTGTTCATATATCCATTTTAAAAAGAACTTTTAACATCCATTTGGAATAATTTAAAATTTCTATAGCATGCAAAAGCAAGTAAAATTTCGATAGACTCCAGTCTAGCAATAGGAGCACAAGTCTCATCAAAATCAATACCTTCTTATTGGTTATATCCTTGAGCTGCAAGTCTAGCTTTATTTCTTACCAACTTACCATTTTCATCAAGTTTGTTTTGAAATACCCAACGAGTTCCAATGACTAAGTTGTTTCGTGGATGAGGTACTAGATTATAAACTTCATTCCTTTCAAACTAATTTAATTCTTCTTTCATAGTTGAGATCCAATTTTCATTAACAAATGCCTCTTCAATAAATTTTGGTTCTAGTTGTGAAACAAAAGCAACATAATTATTTTTGATAGATTCTCTTATTCTTGGGTCTTGAGAAGAGTCTCCCAAAATATATCGAAGTCTACCAAGACCTTTACATTCTCTTGATGTTATTCTACTATGAGTATTTGGTGTCCTTTGAAGTATAGGACCCTGTTGAGTTATACTTGTAGAAAGAGCCTTCTCTGTCCTTTTTCATAAAGACCTTCTTGATCTTGTGAATCTGACATTCCTAGTATAGTTTGAGTTTTTGACGTATCTTTAGGGATCAAAGGATGCTTTTCTTTGTCTGACTCAACAGTTGTCGTTGTTGAGGGTAATGATTTATGAAATACTACATTTATTAATTCTTCTATCCTCTTAGTTCGTTTGTTGTAGGCTTTAAATCCTTCCCTAACAGTGTTGTATCCCAGAAATATGTCTTCATCAGACCTTGCATGAAATTTCTTGATATTGTCCTTTCAATTATTCAACACAAAACACTGGTAGCCAAAAGCTCAAAAATAGGTAACATTTGGCTTTCTTCCTTTTCACAACTCATAATAGGTCTTTTTAAGAATAGTTCTCATAAGACACCTATTCATAATGTAACAGGTTATAAGCACAACTTCTGCCTAGTAGCCATGAGGTAAACCACTTTCTCACAGTATGGTCCTTGCCATATCAGTAAAGGTCATATTCTTTCTCTCAACAACTCTATTCTATTGAGGAATCCTTGGACATGAGAAATTATGAGTAATACCATTATCATCACATAACTTTTCAAATTTTTTTTATCAAATTCTTCTCCATGATCACTTTGAATTAAGGTAATGCAATATCCTTTTTCAATATGAATTTTTTTGTAAAACTTCTAAAAACTTCAAAAGCATCATCCTTATTTTCTAGAAAATAAAATCATGTGAATCTGGAATAATAATATATTATAACAAAACCATAGTGTTTACCACCAAAACTTTGAGTTCTAATAGGACCAAATAAGTCCATATGTATAAGCTCAAAAGTTTGGTTAGTATATACAACATTCTTAGGTGGAAAGCTACTTCCAACTTGTTTTCCTTTGAAGGATGCCTCATAAACCTGATTATTCTGAAAGATCAAATTTGGTAGTCCTCTTACTAAATCATTCTTCGACAAATATGATAAAATGCTCATGCTAGCATATCCAAATCTTTTATGCCAGATTAACGAGTCCTTGTCTAGAGAAACAAAGCACTTAACTTAACTTTTTGAGAAGATATATCTTCTAATTGAGCACAATATATATTCTAATTTCTAAGTCTAACAAACACAATGTTATCATTATTATTATCAATTATCTCTCAATGAGATGCATACAAAGTGATTCTATATCCCTTATCATAGAACTAACTTACACTCAGTAGGTTATGTTTAAAACCATCAACATAGAGAACATTGTTAATAGAAGTAGATTCAAAGGCAACTATTTTATCAATTCCATGGACCTTTGCCTTGTTTTTCTCTATAAAGACAAACGTTTCCTCTATCTTTCCTTTTAATATAGTTGAAGTGTGATATTTCACCTGTCAGTGTCTTGAACAACCACTGTCAACTATCAATTGGTTTTCTTTTGTCATTGTTCTTAAGCATATCTGTAAAATGTATTATCTCAACTTAGGTACCTAAACTTTTTTGGGTCCTTTCAGGTCAGTAGTATGACCTTTTGGTCTCTAAACATATATTTTAGATAATTTTTTCATTATATGAATGTTACAAGAATAACTAATATGTCCATGTTTGCCACAATAGAAGCATAAAATAGATGAATAAGAGTTATAATAATTTTTGGGATGTTATAGGTTCCTACTCTTTTACGCAAGGCTACTGCTGGTTTTAAGAAAGAAGTTCTTGTAGAGTTTAATATTATTATTTTCATCATATCCTATTCTTGCCTTATCAAAGACATCTTTACCGTTACCAAATAATGAATCAAGATTATGCTTTCCATCAACAAAATTATCAAGATCTATTTCTAAAGAAGCGATTTTCCTGGCAGATTTTTCATTTTCAAGTTCCAGTTCAACAACCTTTTCTTCTAATTGTTTTACTTTTTTAGAACCATTCTCAAGCAATACATTTTCTGACTGAGTCACTTTCTTCCAATACTTCTTTTTTAGAAACCTTTTGCTTATAATCATTTTTAAGAGACATATTTTTATATAAAAGGTTCTTATTTACTGATTCTAATGATTTACTTTTATTTTTCAAAAGAGAATCATTGTCTTTAGACTTAACCTCTTTGAAATACTGCACATTTAACTTTTTATATTAAGCATACAGTTCATGATATGTATCTTGTAATTCATCAAATTCAATATAAGAGTCAAAACAAGATACCTCATCCTCTGCTGGATCAGTCATAAGACAAACATTGCTTACTTCTTCAGACTCTTCTTCAATAAAATTTTCAAAATCTTCATCAGTCCAAGCTGTAACCATAGCTTGCTTTCTAGTTTTTCTATTTTTGGTTTTGTCCTTTTGAAGGAGAAGTGGACATTTTGGTCTAGTGTGTCTTGAGTATTCTATGTATTGTTATTGTTGTCACTATTTTTTGATAGGAACCTATTGTTTCCTTTTTTCTTATTTCTTTCTCTTATCTTTATTAGCTTCTTTTATAAAAGCATGCATATTTTTTGACCATAAAATTGAATTCATCATCTCTATCTATCTGCACTTTAGTGTCACTTTCATCACCATTTGATAGAGCTAATTCATCAACAACTTTTAAAGCCATTCCTCTTCTGTAGGAGGATCCTTCATCTCAACTAAGATATGTTTCATGGATCATCAAATTTCCTCTTATCTAATCAAGTGACCTTAGGATTTTTGTTACGAGTTCATTATTGGGATATGTCTTTCCCAAGTTCTTCAAGGCTATGATGATGTTATTAAATCTTCCAAAGAATTTGTTTGTGGTTTCTCCCTGTTTCATACTAATAGTTTCATAATAATGCACCAAAAAACTTATCATATGTTTCTTTACCTCATTTGTTCCTTTAAAGGTAACCTAAAGGTTGGCTCATATTTCCTTTGTTATAGAACAGTAGGATATCTTTTCATATTCTTCTGGAGAGAGCGCACAAATAAGATGATGTCTTGTTTTAGCATTCAGCTGAGCATTTCTTCTATCAACATTAGTCCATAATTCTACATCATTAGTAGCAATCAAATGACCTTAGGATTTTTTTTACGAGTTCATTATTGAGATATATCTTTCCCAAGTTCTTTAAGGCTATGATGATGTTATTAAATCTTCCAAAGAATTTGTCTGTGGTTTCTCCCTGTTTCATACTAATAGTTTCATATTAATGCACCAAAAGACTTATCATATGTTTCTTTACCTCATTTGTTCCTTTAAAGGTAACCTAAAGGTTGGCCCATATTTCCTTTGTTAGAGAACAGTACGATATCTTTTCATATTCTTCTGGAGAGAGTGCACGAATAAGATGATGTCTTGCTTTAGCATTCAGCTGAGCATTTCTTCTACCAACATTAGTCCATAATTCTACATCATTAATAGCAAGAGTTATATCTCCCATTTTGAAATCTTGCCAGACTTCAATATCCATTGATTAGAGATAAATTTTCATTCTTTCCTTCCAATATGAACCATTGTTTCCATTAAAAAAAGGAGGCTTTTTGATAGATTGTCCTTTGAAACTTCTCAAGTTATTTTTCATGATTTATCATGTGATGTAAAACACAATAAATGTGAAGTTATTCTCTAATTCCAAATGATAAAGCAAATATAAGCAAGAGGGGGAGGTGAATTGTGTCTGACTTGAATTTTTTTGCAAGTTACTATCAATTCTTATAAACGATAGGAGCCTGTTAAAAAATTAAAACAAAAGGAGCCTATTAAGAAGTAAAACAAGAGGAGCCTACTAAAAGTTTAAATGAATGGGGACTCTTGCAAACAGAAAACAACAATAACTAAAATGCAGAAATTTAAAAGTTAAGGAAAGGGAAAGAACAACATAGCTAATTTATACTAGTTTAGCTTATAAAAAGGCCTATAACTAGTCCCTAAGTATCCAACCTAAATGTTTCAATAATAAATCTCTAATTAGAAATTTGACAAGCCTCTCTAAGCTCATAAGTACATATTTTTCAAAGTTCTCCAACCTTCTATGCTAATAGTATTTAACAAGCTTCTACAATCTCTCAATAAATGAAAGTAGGATTTGCTTAATATAAGCTTCAACGAATATTGATCTCTCTCTCAATATAATATTTTCACTTTCTAAGGTTCAGAGTGTACATATGTAACTTTTGTAGAATAAGTATTAATGATACTGATGTATTTGTGAAATTTGATGTGTGGGATTGAATGTAGTAGTTCTACCTTAAATGGAAATTCCTTTCAACTAATGGTTGCTTCTAAATCGAATTTGGTTATTTAAAATGTCTTTCTTAATATTTTTAATAGAATCTTCAAGGTTCTGGTTGTTTGAATAACGCTTTGATTGTGTATTCGAAGCGACTATCAAATTAGTTGAATAGAAGGACCATTTCTCCATACAAAAATGATAAGAACTTATCCATTCTTGATTTGTCAGAACTGTTTCTTACGATTAGAGTGAGTTTGTTATATTGATCCTGTAAAACAAAAAAAAATTATTTAAAGAGATAACTAAGATATATAATCATTATCTTTTAGGATAAATCCAATAATTTTGAATTTTGAAACGTCTAAATATTTATTGATTGTTATCACCAAAACCAATAATTTAAAAATCTTAAGCTAACAATACGAAGAAAGGACATTGTTTATTGTATATAGTCAATTGAGGAATGTTTCTTAATATATAATATGATGATAACTAGATTAGGATAAATAGAATAAATGATAAGAATAAACAAAAGATACAACAACTTGATATAGGCATGTGAAAAATAATGAAAAACTATATAATATATGGTGGTTAAGATTCTGAGATGTTTTCATCCCCCCTTAAGCTTACGAAAGGAGGAGATCGTGAGCCTGTCTCGAAGTAATTAAAATGCTAAAGAGAAAAGAACTATAGTCATAATATTAGTGATCTGAGTAGAGGAATAATATGTTAAATGAGTAAAGCTTTGCTAGAGACTATATCATACACGAAATGAATGTAAATTTCAATAAGCTTTATATAAGCATGAGAAAATGGATCCAAGGCTAGAAATTTAGCACCAAGATTATCTCACCAGAGGGTAGTTGATAACCAGATGTAGGTTGTCAATCATCGGGACAACCAACCAAATCTGCATCATTATAGGCTTGTAAAGAAAGGTTAGGAGATTTGGTGAAGTGAATGCTATGAGAGGGTGTGGATTAGAGATATTGTAGAATTTGTTTCACTACAAACTAATGAATGTCAGTAAGATACTATGAAATTGAGATACCTTATTAATAGCCAGTTCAATATTAAGAGGGGTGGGATAAAGATATTAAAGAGTACCAACAGTGTTATGATATTTAGTAGGATCATAGAGGGGAACACCATGATTTTTAGACAATAGGAGACATGGAGTGATAGGTATATAAACTAGAAAGTGATGAATTAGACCTAAGTTTTTTTTATAGAAAAAAATAGTCAAGATTAAGGATAAGTTTTGTGATGAAAGACGGTGAATAATTGCTTACTAAAATATCAACATAAACTAAGAGAAAGGTTGTGTGAGAGTTGGTTTTATGAATGAAGAGAGAGGTATCATATTTTAATGGTTTAAATTTTAGATCGAGAAGTTTTAGACTTAGGCAGTAAAACCAAGCTTTAGGAGCTTATTTGAGACCATATAAAGCTTTATAGAGTTTACAAACATGGTGAGAATGATGTGAATTTAGGAAGCCAGAAGGCTAAGACATGAAAATAGGTTATTCTAAGTAATTATGAAGAAAGGCATTATTAACATCAAGTTAGCGAATAGTCCAATTATAGGATATGGCCAAGGTAATGATGATATGAATAGTTATGGGTTTAAAAATAGGACTAAAAATGGTAGTGTAATCAACTCTTGGGATTTGACAATAGCCTTTGACTACAAGATGAGGTTTGTAAGGCCATCAGGATTTTGTCTAGTATGAAAAACTCATTTATTGCTGCCAATGTTTGTGTTAGGTAAGGGAGGAACAAGAGTCCATGTGGCATTATGATGGAAAGCACTAAACTCTTCACACATAGCTTAGGTTCAGTATGAAAATTTGTTAGCTTGAGTAAATGATATGGGATCATAAAGAGCATTTTTGGTGGTGAGAGTGTAAGTGATGTAATCAGAAAAGTGATGAGGGGTATGTATATGACCTTGAGTACCTTTTATTATAGGATGAGGAGGATGATGTGATGTGGTTATGGTAGAGGGAGAGGAGGAAGTAGAGGGTAAAGGGAGAAGAGGTAATGTTAGAGAAATAGGAGAGGAGGAAGGTGAGGAGGAGGATGACACAGGTAAATTTTTGTAGGAAAATAGATGTTTAAGGAAGTGAACATAAATGGAAATATAAAGCTTAAAGGTGATGGGATTAAATGTCGATAACCTTTATATTAGGAGGCATGGCCAATAAAAATACATTGTATAGACTTTATCGTAAGTTTATCTAGACAGGTGGAGCCCAAATAAGGAATACAGGCACAACCAAAGACCTGAAGATGAGTAAAGTCAACTTTAGTATAGTATATGACTTTATAAGGAGATTTCTGATAAAGAATAGGAGTGGGTAAGAAATTGATAAGATAAAGAGCAATGGTAAATGCTTTATACCAAAGAAACTTAGAAGGGAGGCATGAAGGAGAAGGTTGAGAACAATTTTAGTGTTGTGATGAATTTTTTGCTTAGCAAGACCATTTTGTTAGGGTATGTAGGGACATGAGATGCAAAGAGAATTCTATTGGAAAAAATATAATAAGAAAAGGTACCTTTTGTGAGTTCAGGAGCTTCATCACATTAAAAGGTTTGTATGGTAGTGGAGAAGAGATTTTAGTGATGGTTTTAAAGGAATAAAAAAGAAGCAAAACATAATTTTCTTGGGTTAGAGGAAAAATTTAGGTAAAACAACTAAATTCATCTACATAGATAATGAAATATCAATGACCAGGGTAGGAAAGAGACAAGAAGAGACCCTAAATATCATAATGAATTATTTATAAATGTTTGACAAAGATACTAGAAGACAGAGGGAATGAAAAGAGAAAATTTTTTCCTTGAAGAAGAAGTATATGGATTGATGACATTTTTAAATAGTAAAATATGACCTAATCTAGATAATGTGGAGTGACATGGATTACCAAGGTGTTGATGCCATAAGTTGATCGAAGTGGAGGAAACTCTGAAAGCAACTAGATTTTGTAAAGTAAATTGGAATCTTCATTGTGTAGAGGTTATTATAAATGGGGCTTGCAAGAAGCAATATCTTGGATTTGAGGTCCTTCACAACATAACCAAATGGATTAAATTTAATGACAGAAGAATTATTAGTAACAAATTTTGTAGTAGATAAAAGATTAGTAGTGATGTGAGGAACAATCAATATATCACAAAGGTGAATAGTATGGGAAAAGATGGGAAAGGTTAAGGTACTAGTGGATGAAATAGGAAAAGTGTGTCCATTCCTAACAATAACTTAATTGGATTCTTTATATAGTGTGACGAATTCTATAATATGAGAATATGGAGTCATATAACCAATAACGCCAGTATTTGATAACAATTAACATTATTGGTATTTAAGGGAGCTAGGTCATGATTGGGTTGGATATTCATGACAGAAAAGGTTATGGTAATATTATTTATAGTGTGGTAGAATCCAACAAATTTGACATTAGGTAGGTGGCTTATTGTTAAATGAGGCTTATGATACGAGGAGGTATGTTGGGTTTGGGTCTAAAAGTGGGATTGGGCTAGAGTATAATTGGAAAAGGACTAAAAGAGTTAGGTTTCACTAAATTGCATAGGCTCATAATTTGGTGCATTGAGGGGTCTATTAAACAGGCCCTTAAATTGGTCAGTTGTAAGTGTGGATGTCCATATGCTTTAGGGTTAGCAACTAGGCATCTCCCGCATCATGTCCTGTCACCGTCTTTCCATGTGAACTATAGGTGGAGTGGTTGGTGTTGGAGAAGGTAATAAATGTGGAATCTAATGGAGGTGGCATCTTGAAGAAGATCAACTACTAATTATGGAGCAAATGTTTTGCTTTAAATTTTATAAAGGTAATATCAGTGTTGAGATTTTTGATTGTCATTATAAATGACTCGAATTTTATAGGTAGTCCTTTTAAGGTGAAGAGAAAAGTCATCATCTGAGATAGAGTCTTCAATAAAGATTAGTTCTTCAACAGTAGTGGACAAGATGTTGAGGTAGTCGATGATGGAGCTGGGACCCTTTTTGAGTTTGTTAAGTTTTCGATAGAGGAGAGATCGATGAGACGTGGAATGTAGCATGAAATGGCCTTCAAGTCCTACCTAGAGAGGGAGAGCCATTCTATGTTTGAATGCAAGTCACGCAGTTGAGTTGGAGAGTGATCTAGTGAGAAGTAATAAACCGATTGATCAATTTTTTCATTTGACATAATCAATGGATTGGGAGTTAGATTTTTCTCCAAGAAGTGCACTTATTAGGAAAATCGGGTAATTTTCCCTCTAAACCAAACAACTAGTGAATTTGACCAATTCAATAATTCCTATGATAGACTACAATAGTCTCCTAGATAGAATTACCATTCCAAGTAAATCCCCAGAAAAGGCTGGACGGGTCACAAAAGGTCCCACTTAAAACTAGTCTCCTAGATAAGACTTATGTGCATGGTATATTTTCACAACCTAGACCTGTGTATACAAGCACAACAATACAAGTGAATAGTAAAATACACCTAAACGAACTGTATAAAACGCTACAAATAAACCTAACAAATAATATTGAATACTATATTACAATTGAGAAGAAACAACAATAATAATAAAATCACATAATAATAAAGAGATAAGGAAAGAACATTCCCGAAAATTTGATAATGGAGTTTGGCCAAATGTGCCTAGTCTCCAAGCACCTTTCAGATCGCCCATTTTTATTTAAATGTGGGAGAGGAGATACAAATTTTTTGGTTGATTCTAATAGGAGGGGGAAGCCCTTTTTTTATAACTCTCAAACTGCTCACCATTTTGATAATACATTAATGTAGGATTAAATTGATGCCAATAACCCACCAATGTGGGACCAAAAATTGGTGTCAATAGTTAACAAATCTCCACCTTTGTACAATTTTTGGTCCCACCAAATACAAATCTTCTCAATCAAACAAAAAAAAAAGGTTCTTGTAGTGCTTCCAAATTTGCGCCGTCAGGTGCCAACTCAAATCTGCAAGATATTGACCAAGTCTAAACAATGGTCAAACTTAGCTCTTGTAACCCATTTGGTCAGCATATCTGTAGGATTCTCCGTTGTTCGAATCTTCTAGAGAAGTATCTCTTATTCTTCTAGAATTTCTCACACAATGTGATAGCAAACATCAATATTCTTCGTCCTTGCATGAAAGACTTGATTCTTTGCTAAATGAATAGCACTCTGACTGTCAGAATATACCTTAAGTTGTTTTTGACCAACTCCCAAGTCTTTAAGTAACCTATGAAGCCAAATTTCCTCTTTCACAGCTTCTGTGATAACCATATACTCTACCTCTATTGTAGACGAAGCCATCGTTGACTGTAAAGTAGACTTCCAACAAACTGACACCTTCGCTAAAGTGAACAAATAGCTAGTTTTAGACCGTTGCTTATCTAAGTCACCTATATAATTAGAATTGCAATATCCATTATGTGTTGATCAAGTAATTCATCCCGCTCAAATGCTAAACCAACATCTACGGTATATCTAAGATACCGTAGAATCCATTTCACAACTAGCTAATGAATCTTGCCTGGATCATGCATGTACCTGTTTACTACACTAATAACCTGTGAAATATCTGGTCTCGTACACACCATTACATACATCAAGCTTCCAACTATATTAGCATATGATACTTTCACTATGTATTCTCACTCTTCATCTGTATTTAGAGATAACAAGTTCCTTAGTATCAAATGAGAAGCAAGTGGGGTACTTAAAAATTTTGAATCCTCATTTATACCAAAATATTGTAGTGCCTTCTTAAAATACTACTTTTTTGTCAGCCAAAGCTTGCCCCTCTATCCCTGCTTATCTCTATGTCGAGAATCTTCTTAGCTTCTCCCAAATCCTTCATCTCAAACTCTTTACTCAATTGAGCCTTCAATCTGTCAATCTCAACGTAGCTCTTCACTGCTATCAGCATATCATCAATGTACAAAAGTAGATATAGGACCTATCTCAAAGTCTGCGTAAATACACACAATGATTGTACTTACTTCTTGTGTATTTCTGACCCTTCATAAACTTGTCAAACTGTTTATATCACAGTCTTGCAGAATGCTTTAGTTCGTACAATTTTCTTTACCAATAACTTTGTATCCATTTGGCTGTGATATACATTTCATCCTTCAAGTCACCATGTAGGAATGTGGTCTTCACATCAAGTCGAGCTTGATGGACCCCGAACTTTTCTTGGAAGACTAGAACTAATAAATGAGAAATGTGGAGAGTTTTATATTTTACTTTGGTGCTTTTAGTGGATAAGAGATTTCAAATGGGAAGAATTAAGGTGAAAGTTAGAAGTAGAATGAAAACAAAAATGAAATTGAATTGTGTAGTAAGTTGATGAAGAATATGTACATATGTGTATATTTTGTTATTGGTGTTCATGATTAATCATGGATTAAAATCTCCTTATGAATGATATTGATTTGATATGGAGATGAGAATGAGGGATAAATGAAGTAGAAAAAGTGATCTTGGCTTAAGTAGTGTTAAAGAAAGATTGTGAAACAAAATAGGTGGTTTATTCGAAAGATTAATCAAGGAGTATGTTTAAGTCTTTTAACAACTTTTTCTTTAGTTATCCAAATGACATGATTCTTAAATTGGATTAGACTAGAAATATGTGGCTGCAATTCTTATGAAGACATCGAATTTAAATTTTGTCTTTAAGAATTGCAAAGTTTGTTATGAAGTTGTGAACTGGGTGCAGTACATTGGATGAATGTAAAAATTCATGTTCTGTATTCAAGGAAAACACAGACGCAAGGAATCGTTTGTGATGAAGTCATCAAAAGACAAACGATAGGAAAGATAAACGATAGGAAAGACAGATGATAGGAAAGACAGGCAATAAATCATTTGATCTTTGAGCTTTCAATTGCTTATTTAGAAAAGAGAAATTCTATAGTGCGATACTTAGAGAGCTAACCCTACTGTAACAAAACCTCAAACTATCTTTCTAGTGAGAGAAAGAAAAGGCTGAGGGCCTGAAGAGGCTACGTTAGCTGAAAGAATACTTTGTGTAAAAGACCTGAAGAGGCTCGGGAAGGGAAGAAAGAATACTTGTAATTGTTTGAAGTATAGTGAAAGTTATAACATTTGTACCGAGACTAGTTTAGTATGATTGAGGACAAAAACATGTTTGATTCTTCTGGCCATAACTTCTTCTCTAGACACTCAAATGACTTGATTACCGAACCATTGGACATGTACGACAATAGAGGAGATTTTTCCAGAATAAAGTGTTATGTCAAAACGTTCAAGGGTACTATTGGCAAGACACTTAAGTATAAAAGACATAAGGCTTAAATGGAAGGACAAATAGGACATTTCTCAATCATTAAAGGCATAATTGGAAGAAGAAGTGTTGCCTTGCTTATAAATGAAGAAGAAAACATGAATGGAACGATAAGTAGTAGAAAATACCAAAAATGAGAGAAGAAGAGAAAGAGAGTTTGATGGTTTGAGAGAAAAGAAAAGAGTAGGCTAGGGTTTGATTTTTCTTAGTGCTCAAGAAAGATTTTGAAACTGTCCAAGAAGAGAAAAGGAAGAGGAAGAAAAGAGCTTCCATTTGAGCTAAGGATCCCTTCATTTGGTGAAGAATGAAGGTAAAATCATTTTGAGACTTTTGTATTTTTGAAAGGATTTTAGTCCATGGAGTTTGGAAAATGCTTGGGTTTAAGTATTCTAGAACCAATTTTAGTGATTGTGCTTGAGGGATTTTCAATTGAAAACCCTATTGAGTGGGATTTTTGTTATTGTATAAAGGGATCAAAGAGGCAAGAGGAACAAGAGGAGAGGCATGTTTGAGCAAGGATATAAGCAAGAAAATCAAGGGGGTACATGTTTATAATAGAGTAAATAAGCCATTAATTGTGTTCTTTGATTCAAGAAAGTTTAATGTTTTTAAATTGCATCATAAGTGTTGCATTATTTGCACTTGGTTAAAATGAGAAATTGTTGTATGTTTGCTACATGAATTGTGAGATGATTTATGAAAAGATTTTGAAAATGTTTCTTTTTGAAAAGATACAAGTTTATGAAATCATGTTTTCGGAATACTTCATGTCTATGAAAAGCAAGTTTTCAAGAATTACCATTTTGGGCAACAAGTTTACAAGATTATGAAATACATGTTATGTGGGTTTGTGGTGGTCCCCTAAATTATGTCACGTGCACATTGACCAAGAAAAGGCTTCTCCTGCTTGCCCGCTAGTGGCATTGAGCTCCTTCATGGACTCCCATAAGTTCACGACTACACAAGCCCATTAAGTGGAATTGCAATAGTACATTCTGTTCACGGCTACATAGGACCCTTATGGGAAATGCATAGTATGTTCTGTTTTGGATCCACCCAAACCATTCTGATATGCTTATGTGCTCATGATATGTTTAACAAGATGAATGCATACATGATTTTGTACTATTGTGAACTTTTGACAGGAATTTTGAGAAACATGAGTTTTATAGTGTTGGGCCCCGTTTCCGAAGCCCAACATTCGGAGGTCAAACGGCCTAGAGGGCCCACCGCTCATAACTTTCGGGATAGATTTGGGAACTTCGGATTTGAAATTTCAATTTGGATTCTTCATAACTTTTGTCCCCTCATCATCTGAAGTTTCTAGAAATACCAAAAACACTCAACTTGGTTCCGAAGTAAAGGAGTTTTAGCTAAAACGCTTTCAGCTCTTAGTAATCCGAGAC
>JAOSBN010052257.1:0-14482 GCA_027563595.1 Erythroxylum suave | reverse complement strand
CTGGATCTTCGGTTCCTGCGCCCTTCAACTTGGTTCTCCAATAGGCCTCGATCTTGGCCAGCACCCGGAGATGCACTGCTGGAAACAGAAATTTTTAAGCTATGTGCCAGGCCTGCGTAAGAATCCTTTCAGCTGTCCGATGTATCCGCTAATGGAGCCCGTGCCTGATTCTAACCACTCCGGACATAAAACATGTATCCCTTGGTGTTTCGTCTATATGCAAAGTCCTTAGCACTTCCTTGACCGCTGTTCTTGACTCATGGTGACGAGGAGGGTGCGGGAATTTTACTCTCAGGCCGTCCAGGTACATGTCACGGTGGATCGGACAGCTATCGAACTTTATGCCGTTGAAATAAAAAAAGGCACAGATGTATCTCAGTTGGCACACAATGGTCGATGAAGTGGGTGGGTGGGCGTGCCATACATTCATCCGAGCAATCAGCCTGTTGAGTGAGGGTGGTGCCCATCAACGTGACCTATTCTTGCAGTGTTTGGCACTGGGCATTATGGATACAGCTCTAAAGCTACGATAATGCTCACAGCAGGGTCTGAATCACGTCGAGGAAGTGTATCTCGCATCTATAACGTGGATGGTCAGCTACCATAGGAAATATGTCTCCGTGGTTCTAGTCACCCAAAGTGACAAGGATACTTGCGTATCACCAGATGGGCAGTGTGTGATCCTGAAGTTGCACTGTATTCACTTGATATGTGCGACAAATCAAGGTCCCTCAAGCTACAGATTCAGCAAAATCGGAGTTGATGTGCTCGAGATCGAATGTCGTTGACCTTCTCAGACCAGATCCGACGACTTTCGACGCATTCAAGGGCTCACATCCACCATGATTCATCATCTCTTGTACTCGTGTCGTCTGGTAAATGCCACAGCCAGATGTCGACATACCCAGTCACACGACCTGCAGCACAGGACATGGATAATGCCGGTGCCGCTGGAAGAACACTCGAGGGTCTTTAGACCATTCGAGACCTCCAAGACTCGTGCATGCTGCCAGGATCATCACGCAAGCAGTGTTCAGGAACAATATCCCCCATCTGGACGACGGTAGAGTAGGGCATGAACCCGAGCAGAGGCAGTCAAAATGTGGGGTAGACGTTCCCGGCTCGAACTCCAAACAATCCTGCCACAAATTTGTTTCAATGTGCCCCAGTGCAGGGCGCCGCCTACTAACGCCCGATCGTGCTGAAAGTCAAGTGAGCGCGGCAAGGCTGTACTACGCCTGCACATGGCCTGCCGTCGCGCCCTGCCGTGGCACCAAGACCTGGGCCACGCAATCAAATCCTTGGACTTCCGAACAGAGCCATCACCACTTCTACTGCTGTTCACAGTCTGCAGCAACTTTCGATCTCGCTGTGTCGAAGAGTGCATCGACTGCGCTATTCATATCAATTCAATTGACGAACATTCATTCGCGATCATTTTTGTCGGTCGCGTGACAGTATCCATAGCCAAAAGTCGAGGCTAGACCAGACCATATCACATTGAGGCGCAGTCGACGCATACCCACCGCACGAAGTCGACTTCAAACAACCTTTCTATCTGAGACAAACCGAGCTTCACCCTCAACTACATGCCAGCTATTTCCCGAATCTCTCCCTTCAAAACTCACACCGAACGTCTTGAATTCCGACCACATTCCCATCGCACGACTCCTCTACACACGTTCTCGCAGCTGACAACCGCCAACAACCCCAAATCCACACTCACCATGTCAAAACCTAACCACGCCCCTCCCATGTCCCCGCCGCCCAACTACGCAAACATCCAACGACCCATCTCACAACAAGACACCGGCCCATCCGGCTCCTCCTACCAACCCTACCAACCCCCGCAATCTCCAGCGCCCAACAACATGAACAAAATCTCCCCCTACGACGGCAACCAGTCGCACATGATGGCGCCCCCAGATCCGACGTACGGAGGGTACTACAACCACAACCCTCAAGGCCCTCAAGGTCCACCGGCACAAGGGTTCTACGCACCGAATCCGAATATGGGAGGGTACTACGGAGCGCCGGCGCCGCAGCAGGGGATGTACTACCAGCAGGGCGCACCGCCGGGACCAATGTACGGATATCCGCCTCAGGGACCGGCGTATGGGTACTACCAGCAGGACAGGCCCGGCGGTGGAAGCGGCATCTGCGCGGGCATATTGGGTGCCCTGGCGTGCTGTTGCTGTCTGGACATGCTGTTCTAGACGGATGTCATGATGGAGGAGGGCGAGGTTGTGCAGCGAGCTGGAGGAAGTGAGAGACGAAAACTTCATCTTTGTCGGTTTTCAGTGCAGTCCGCGTTATGTTGCGGCGGCGTTGGGCAGGGTTCGGTCACGCACGCCTATAGGCATTTCATAATCCGTCTGCTGGGCGGTGTATAGCTTCTCAACGATTTCTATTGGCGACACTCTAGTCGCTGTCTCAAAATTTCTAGAATTGTTCAATGCACGATGTCTAGCGCCTTTAACGTTCGCCCATACAGCCCAGGATCTCAAATGTCCTGCCCCTTCTAATATGATCCCATCAAATGCAGCTTGACGGAGGAAACTCATCGCTCGTCACTTTCTCACCAACAGCGTCGCCTTACTCTCAACCTTCCTCACCTCATCCGCGACATACACAGGCGTCAACTCGGAATTTCCCTTCGCGAACAAGGCCAGGACATGGGCCAAGACCTTCCTGGACGCGCGGTCGACCTGCAACCAGTGGCCGAAGTGGGGGAAGAGGATGGCCTCGCTGTCGCGGGCGAGGAAGTCGCCGATCCCGTCGAAGCAGATCGGGCGGGTGAGGGCGATGTCGCTCTCGCCCCAGAGCACGGTGGCCGGGGCGCGCAGCGAGCCTTTGATCTGGTGGTCGCTGAAGATGCTTGAGGCGGCGGAGGACGAGCGGCGGCGGGCTGGCGAGGAGGAGGCAGACAGGTCGCTGTCCATGTTGTGCAGGGTCGCCATTGTTTCCAGGGATTTCTCCCACGGCGCGAAGCTCAGGTTGAACCGGTAGTAGGCTGTGATGTGCCAGAAGATCTCGCCGATGGAGTGGGCTCGGGCGGCCACGGAGGGTCCGTAGCTGAGGCCGGCTTTGGTTGTAGTTTCGCATTCGGCTGGGCTGGGTGCCAGGTTGGCGGCGGTGGAGTCCCAGCGGTTGTACTCATCGCGGGAGGGGCCGTGTTCGGCTCGGTAGCACGCCCGGAGGAAGGAGAGGTTGCCTCCGGAGCCCAGAAGTTTGACGAAGAAAGGTGGGAGTTGGAAGACGAAGATGTAGCCGGAGAATGAGAGTTGGCGTAAGAGAGGTTTCAGGGCTTGGAAAGATTTGGATAGGCATCCGAAGTTCTTGCGGGGTGAAGCTTGGAATTGGCGGAAGATTTGTACGGAGGAGCCGACTGCGCGTTGGAGGTTGGCTTTGGCCAGGTCGGGCTGTTGGTGATTAGTTTCTGGTTGGTAGTAGACAGAAGGGTCAAACTCACCAGTGGTCCGTTGAAGAGAATGAAGCGGTCTGCCACAGAAGGAGCTTCGGCTGCGAGACGCATGCTAATGACACAACCCCAATCGTGGCCTACCACAAAAGTGCTGCCAACGCTGTCCCCGCTGGTGCCATATCTCTCTCGTATTCCGACAATGAACTCGATGAGATATTCTAGAATCTGTGTATCGTACCTCACCAGAGAGTCGCTGCCACCGCATCCTGGCAAGTCGACGGCCACTAGGGTAGCATCTGACATGGGCAATGCGGGTTCTTGAAAGAAATATCTCCAAGTCATGCAGGTGTTTGGAAATCCATGTATGAAAACGAACAAGTCCTTCCCACTCACAGGCTGTCGCTGGTTGCAAATGTAGTGGAATTGAAAGCCGTCGCGTGCCTTGAAGAAGTCGTGGTGGAATCCAGGCACTGGCTGTCTTGCTAAACTCCAGTATTTGTCTCGACCTGTGTTATAGTCAGGACTGAGTTGGCTAGACAGGAGTATGTATCATACCCAGAGCAAACTCGTTCTTCTCCTTCTCAGTCGGCTTCTTGAAATAAGAACCACGTTGCACAGCCAAAAACAAGAAGAAGAACCAATTGGCGAGGCCAAAGGAGAAGGCGAAGGCTTTCCATATTGCGCGTGCAACCACATTCCCAGGTTCGCGATTACTGTAGGTGGAGTGATGGCCGTTGACCTTCTGGTCCGGGCCTACACCATTTTCGACACGAGAGACCATCGCGTACACCTTGTGCAGAATAGTTGAGGAAGATACCGAGATGGTCGCTCGAAGTTGAGTCAGGAAACGATCTAGGAGCCTTCACAGCGAGAGAGTTATAGTGAAATGAAAGTGGGTAGTGGTCAGACGTGAAAGGGAGCAGCGGCCAAACCTAAGCAAGTCACATGAGGTGGCATGCCAGCAGCCGTGAAGGAGTCCAGCAGCACATCCATGCTTCTAGACGATCATCGCTCGCGGCCACGAATGACTGGGAGTCTACGCGAGTCTGTCGTCCCAGATGTCCAAACGCCAGCATGGATCTGAGGGTAGCAAAGACGTCGACTGACCCTGCGCTCAGCGCGTCGATCAGTCCCACGGCCCACGCGGTTGCCCCTCAGTGCGACTCGCGTGCATTTCAGCTGAGATCCTGTAACGTTGTCGACTGCATCGGAAAAGATTAAAAGCATGGCGCGATGTGGTATTGATTGGTCGCGAACGCCAAACTCCACACAGCTACGACGGAGGAGGGAGGAGTTCCAGGCGACGTTGAGACAACATATGCTATTGTTGCCCGTCGCCGTACCTGTGGCAGGCCTAGTGCCCACTAGGCGCTGTGCCATCGTCGGAGTGCCCGCGACTGCCGCTCTAGCTGGATCGACCTACCCCTGTGCACGCCTTGCGCTCATGTAAGCCGCATCTCCTTTACATCGACGCTGGCGTCCTCCTGCGCGGGTGGAGTGTGCTTGGCGACAACCTCAGCAAGAGTGATTTGAGTCTGGACTTGTCCTACGATTGAACAGGCATCGAACGCGAGATGAGGATGTCTGGCGACGTGCGCCGGTGAAAGTGTCCGGATCGCCAGTGCATTACGAGAAGACAACAGGGATTCTTGGGCGCCGCATCACGTGGCAGAGTGCCGTCTGGGACTGGTCGTTACTCGGCCGATATGCAACACCTTGTTCCGAGGCTCACACAGCTGGTACCTCGTGTACTGGCAAACGCAATCATCAATCGTCGCTGTGGACTGGTGAGATGAGGTAAAAGCCGTCGAGCTTCACATAGAGCACTTCTCCAGTGGTCCGAGGTTCAACCGGCTGCCAATTGCTCGCCACCTTAGCAATATCTTTCAGATGAATTATCTTCTGTGAGCAATGCCGGCGAGAGAATCCTTGGCTGCTCTGCTTGTGATCAGGATTTCACGACGTCTTCCTCGCCTCAGTCTGTTCCGCCGAGTGAAGTGTTGCTAAGAACGTGCTCGATAACACATTCAATCAGCCTCCATTTCCCAAGACCTTGGCTGGTTGCGAACCCAAGGACTGTTGACGATGGCACAGCCATCAAGCGCGCAAGCCGCACTTTCGGAACCATGCGAACACAAGGCCGGAATTGGCTGTGCGCTTACAGCGCTTCCAGTATGTTGTGCATGTGCAGATAAGCGGCCTGTCGCGCCTGCATACCCTGTGTATATCGATGGACAAGGCATGAGGATGAAAGGCAAGCGCTGGTCGCGGTACTGTTGGAAGTGTAGAGGTAAGCATTGAATTTTGTAGTCCTGCACAGTGTTCTTCCACCCATCTCGCCAAATATCAGCAGTTTATACGAAATTAGCTCACGAACATCTTATTTACATGTCAGACTTCTATAATTTCAATCGTTCGGAACAAGGGGACGCAAATACCACGGTCGAGATACCCGCTCAGGTTGCAGATATGACACCACGAGAGTATGCAAACTTGCCGTCGAGACAACTCAACCCCGAAGCTGAGCCATTCACACTTTCGCGCGTGCAAGAGCCTCATGGTAATAGTACAGCTGAGCCAAGGAACACGAGAAGACAAGCACAAAACCGCCAGCAACGGTCTCCTCCGATTCCGATTGCACAACGGGCTGGTCCATCGCCGCGACTTGACCAGAGTCCTCACTCTCATCCGCAAACCGGCCAGCCTCATCAACCGCCACCACAGATCTATCCCTTAGGCACGCGTGAAGATGTGGAACAGGAAGACTACCAAAGTCCCGTAGGACTCATGTTCCAACGGGCCTATGCCAGATTCATTGTCGCCGAGCAAGGTCGACAAGAGCACGCTGCGATTCTTGGAATTCCTGCGCACCAAATCCGTACCATCGATACTTCGTCCCAAAACGTTGATCAAAGAGACCTTCCGGGCAATCAACAGCATGACTCGGGCTACGTCGGTGTCGGCCAGCCAATATATCCTGGTACCAATATACAACTAGGCTATGCAGTCGACGGACCGGTACAAAGACTGCCACTACGTGAGTCTTTCAATCCATTCATGCATAATCCATTCGTACAACCAACGGTCGATCTTCCTATCGCAGAGGACGGCGAGAATCCAATTGACAGACAGGAGGGAAGACCCGAGCCACTCACGGTCGAAGAGTTGACAGTCAACCTCGCCTGCAAGATGTGTATGGAGCAAAAGATTGACACGCTTGTCGAGCCATGCATGCACCTTGCTATGTGCAGATGGTGCTCTGATGTGTGGCAAGAAAACGCTCGAAGGCTTCGACAGCTCGATCCCGTAATGCGACAACCATGGAAGTGTCCTATCTGTCGGAAGGGCATTCAGCAAGTCCGGAGGGTGTATTTCTGAAAGTCAGCGGGTACTGAGTAGTGCACCTGTGTATCGCCATTGATCTCGAGAGGTTGGAGAAACTCTTGCATGTACATATGAAGTTTGGGGCCCAAAGATCAGTGTATAGAGTGCGTTATGTGTCGAAACAGGTGACTTGGATACAATCACGATACCGTTGGATTTCAGCGAATCATCAAGGGCGTCTCAGCTCAACTAGCGCCGAAGCTTGTCCCGTCTGATAGTATCGATGCAGTACTGTTTTGCTTGAGGCCCAAGTGTTCTACATTGGAAGTGATGTCCCGCCGGGATGGCATCCCAACCGTTCTGCTTTCGCCTGCCCCAGCCGCTATGCAGGGCCGCAGCCCCTGGAGGCAGCCCTTGGTTAAGGTGGACAGCGGTGTCCTTGAGCGCTACCAGCATTTGCGCACAAGGCCAGACGTCGCATTACTCCACTGCAGAACATTCTGCTTCATGCCAATCTTCAGCGTGACAGTAGAACGTAGGCGCTCACTCCCCGGACCTCGCCTTCTGTCGTTGCAAATGGATACTGGAGGCCCGAGAGCGAGCCGTTGGACCTGAATTCACACGGCACCAAATCATTAAAATCAATAGGCTCGATTGTGGAGTGTGAATAGTTTGCCATTGCTTGCTGCCCAACTGACCCACGCAGGCAGCGGTTATCACACCGGATTCTGATTTAGAAGGCTCTTGTGATCGTTTGATCTCCATGGAGTACTCGGAGGGTTCCGCAGATCTGCCTTCAGTAGATTGAAAAACTTACCTTGGAATATGACATTCACGACATTAGTGATGAACGAGATGAATAGTAACGAATGACGGGCAGCGTAACAACCTGAACGCGACCTCGAATTTGTTGGAGATTCTTCTTACAGGGTCACCTACCCGGCCACTTCTCGTTCCCCCTCAGCTTATTGTATCCTGATTTGTTCCAGCAGCCGATTAAACGGAGGTGCGCAACAACGAAAGTTATGAACACAGAATCTTTTTTGACGCCCATCTTGCACCAAAGGATCACGGATCATCTTGAGTCACCGTGCTATTATAAGTTGGTCCTATCGGATCCAGGCATATCTCATGGCAGGCCGTGCTTCACTTATCAACGGGGGCGTCAGTTTCACAACGCGTAATCCAATCTGCATCCGTTTGTTGACTGTGATATATCGAACTGTTCTGAGCTATAAGAGACATGGCTACCTCCAAAAAGCGGAACAGACAGCATGTTGCTAGGGGCAGGAACCAGATGGAACAGAATGACTCTTCTCAGCATGTTGACTTGTCTAGGCCCAGAACAATGCCAACGACGTCCATGCATGATATTGATCCTGAAACTACGACCAAGCAGTCGCAGTCATCACCTACGAATGCTCCCGATCGTCTCGATAGCAACTCAAACTATGAGCTGATGACGTCAGAGCCTGGGCGTCGGCAACGACGTCGAGAGACACATCTGCAAGCGCCGTCCAACCAGGCAGCTAAACAAGCTGTGCCTTGTTTCGGTGGCAATACCCTCAGGTTGGAGACTCCTCACATCCCCAGACTACCTGTCAATGCCAACAGACGCGATGGCTCGCAGGCACACACGACCAAACGACACAGGAACGAAGTCCAAGACGGTATAGGCAGTCAATTTAGCAATATTGTGTCTTACGACAAGCTGCTGCCGGCATTGACAGTCAATACAGATTCAGACTCAATACTGTGCTTACGCTCTCATAAGAAGGATGTTACACAGGCCCCCAACGAAGTAGCTCCAAAGTCTTGCGGCCTTGGACTGCTAGATCCTGTGAATTTCGATAACCTTCTCAGAAAAGCGATCGAATCCCTGGATATTGACGCGGTAGAATGTTCGAGCAAGTGGGATAATCTACCCTGTGAACTTGAATATGATGAGATCATTGGCACCGACATCCAGATCGAGATTGCAAAGAAAATTTGGCAAAACATATTGCCTGCACTCAATGGTGTTTGGACAGCTCATCACGTACTCAAATCTTCGCTTCAGGCGCATACGAACGCACCGGGTGATTCGCCTGAAGGCTCATCCGGCACCAACTCTGCCAGTGCTCTGGGTCATCGAGCCAGAGTAAACTCTAACGGGAATCAGAAGGGCAAGTCGCCCGAGAACAGAAAGAACGGAGACCAAGACGAGGAAGAAGGGGCAAATTCTCAGGACTCAGGTGGAGGCGATTCAGGGGGCCGGAAGGCTGGTGCCGTCACGAATCTTGAACATCATGAACTTGCTTGTCCTTACAACAAACTACAGCCTGACAAATTCTGCCGTGGCTCTGAGTACGGCAATAAGTATCAATCGTGCGCAGGCTCCTTCAGGGACATTGCAGCGATCATACAGCACTTGCGAGAAAGACACTACTACAATGACAAAGTGTGTCCACGATGTTACAAGCAATTCGGTACCAAACGAATGTATGATCAACATCTGCGTGCTGAGTCGATGTGCGATCGTCGACCTGCCGAATCAATTGAGGGTGAGATGCCCATCTTGCCCCAGAGTGCCAGACGCGTGCGACTAGAGAAGATCGGTCGGAGAAGGCACACTGTATCCAACGAGGAGCAATGGCACAGGATCTGGAACGCACTCTTTCCCCGAAGTCAAGGCCAGGACCCACACCAGAGGCTGAATTGTCTGGAGAGAGAGTTCGATCGCGCCGCCAACACCCACAGTCCTGGCATAGTGTACGACTTGGTAAACAACCACCGCATGGACTTCATCACCGCGGAAGAAATCTGCCGTCGGCTAACTAACGCGATACGAAACCAAATTAGTCCATACTTTGAGACTGGTCGCGGTCACACTGCCACTCCTGTCAACAATACCGCCGTCCCACAGCAGTGGACGGGTGGCGGCATCGCATCAGGTCCTAGTCTCACGGATGCTTCTTCATCCTCAACGGCACCTCTGGATAACACGGGGTTGGATACTGGTATTGAATCAGCGGCAGCGGATGCGCTTCAAGTACAGATGCCAGCAGACAATGATCTCTGGGACGGCTACGACTACGCTGCTCAGACCGCCCTGGGCTTCGACTACTTCTATGGGATGATGTCCACCACGCATTCCGGTTTTGACATCGGACAGCCGTCTTACTGTCATCCGACTCTGGATTCTCTACAACAGTACGGCCATTCCAAAATGTCGGATCACTATGCTGGGCCAGATGATAGACCTCTGTCATGGTCGAATCAGGGCTTGAGCCAGAATTCGAACCCAACGGTTGTCAGAGACGCAGATGGCACAGGCGGACGTCATTGAACATGTCCTGGATGGGCCTCTTGAGTGATGGAGTGAGAGTTCTTCTTGCTTGTATGGTTGTTCGCTTTAGCACAGGCCTGCTTGCCAGATTGATTCGACTCTGCAGCTCGGACATGAAGCGGTAGTCCTAGTATGTCTGCCTTACTAGCTCAAGTGTCACTTTGCTCTTGGTCCATAGCGTTACACGTATCTACTGCTACCAACAGTTAGCGCCCTCTAGCCAATACTGCTGATGGGCTCACCGTTTGCATTAGCTTCGCAGCCGAAGGTATCACTTGAGACGTACAGGGATCAACGGCACGGCGAATATCCCGACTAGCCTCGATTGCTCTCCGCGCCACCTGTGTCTTCGTTGAGTTGACAAGACGGTTGACCGAAACTGCAGACTAGCCGCAAAGAGCCCGGATACGAGTTCCCGCCCCGTTTTTGCGACAGCAGTGGTTGCCCATGCATGGCGCACACCACCTCAAAGCAGCCTCATGCTCCTCAGTGGCCGAGCAACAAAGAAGGTCGAGCGTGATTGCGCACTGTTTTAGGGAAAAAGCCGTCTCCATCGCGGTTACTGCCGTTACCCTCGCCTCCTCCTCTTCAATGAAATGCACACCCCTAAGATTTTAGCTTTCAAAGAGTGTGGCTGGCTTATACAACTGCCGAGTTCCAATGTCATTGGTCGTTGGTCCCTTCAAGCGACGAAGCGTCGTCTCACGGGAAGACTCGTCGCGATGATGTGGCCGCCTCGGTCGCTGTCATAAGTGAAGTACTCTGGCGCCCTGTAGGTTTTTTTTTTTTGCACTTCTCATACAATCATATAGCCCTGAAGGCCGGACTCAAAATGACTTACAGATTGGCCCATCCTGTCCGCAAGGGCGCTGACCAGCCGGGCTACAGGTCTGATTCTAACATCTCTGTCGCAGGTTCCACGTCGGATGAGCGTGGCTCCGTTGGCAGCGACTACAGCCAGACTTCTGCTGAAGAAGATAGCACACAGCAAGCCACAACAGCCTTTGTGGCACGAACTCGGTCGGCGGGCTATCCCTTGCGAGCCTCGTCTATGAGGGGTGACCTGGCTGGCATAGGAGCTTCTTTCAAGGACATAGACCTCGGCGGTACACCAACGCGCATCCAAGAAGAAAGTATTGACAAGAAGGAACTGGAAGGTCCTCTTTCGTCGAATCTCGTTACAAGGCCGCAAAATGCACATGTTTCGAAGCAGGCAGAGGTTATCTGCCAGTCTCAAGCACATCGTCCAGCTCATCCGCGCCCTCGTAGCGAAGGTGCTACATCGCCACGTGTCTTGTCGCTGTCCGATCGACTTGCTCAGGTCGCAATATCGGGTCAGTCAAAAGACCTTCTCAGGCGAATCATTGGTCTCCTCGATATAGACATCTCTAGCAGGGGTGGAAGTGCTGTGGCTACAGACCACAACGCTGGCGCTGATACCGATACTGAAGATGGAGTTCATGATAGTTCCTGTGTCTCATCTCGCATATATACCCCGGAGCTCGACGAAGACGATGAATGGCGACATCAGCCTCCGAACGATACACGTCTGCTGTCAGGACGAAGATTGAGCCTCATGAGATGGATGGCAGGATGTGGTTCCGGCGGCTCCCTACAATCAACAAATTCGTCTCATGTCGGCTCGACTGCGTCTTCTGCGACTCGGCTTCGCACGGGCTCACAGACAACGAGCTCACTGAACAGCGACTATGTTCAATCGTCTCGGAAACGCAAGATGCCTAGCGGAGACGGAAACGAAGAACAAGATTCATGGTCAAACAGACCAGTTTCAGCCTACTACCTCCAATCTGATCGAGGGCTCTTTATGTTTTGTCCGTGGTACAGGCTCAACCCACAAAGTTTTGGGAGCGGTCGTCATAGCTCGTGCGCTACAGCTCGCCGAGAGTTGAAATCTGTCAAACAACATGTAAAGGAGCACCATCGCGACGACACCATATGTCACGTCTGCTACGAAGATCTGAGATCGTCGGATCGACTTGATAGCCATCTGAGACTGGGGGACTGCTCTGGGTCGGGGCATCTCGAGCTTGAGAGAGAGATGCCACTCTTCAGAGGGACAGCAAGACGCAATGACTTTGACAGGCTTCGCCCTAAGCAACGTGATCCGGCGGAGTCAGCAGAGCAGCACTGGCAGTTGCTGTGGAGGATCATCTTCACAGATGAACAATGCCCACCTCTTTATGTATCTCTGACACCACTGCAAAACGAGCTCGACCGTCAGGTACTGAGGCATTTGCCATCCCTTATCATGGAAGATCTGTCCACGGAGTACTCACTGACCTCCGCTCAGAGAGAGCAGCAGGCGTCAAACATTACCCGAACCGTTCGCGAACTTATCTTGACATGGACCGAAAGCGATCCCGGTGCTCTATATAGACTCTTTCAGGGACATGGTCAACCACAACCAAACCAGAGTCAAGAACCAACGCCAGTCACGTGGACAGAAGAGGCTGGAGTGAATCATGTTCATCCAATGGCGTCTAGTAGCCGACTAGCCACTCACTTGTCTGTCGTGGTCGAGGAGCCAATGCCCGAACCTGCGCAGGAAAAGCTCGTTTCGACAGACTGTCCTGAGACAAGCGAGTCGGGCCTCGGTGGATACGATGTCCCACGTCTGGATCCCACCGCGATCGACGAGGGAAACCACGCTGTCATTCCATCATTGCCGTTTCTACCCAACGAAGACATAAGCGATGGCGACCAGCCTTCTTTCCTGAATCATCCAGACGCCGAGACATCTGTAAACGACACCTCCGCGATCGAAGAACAGGCCGAGTCCGAAGCGGATGAGTTCGACCCGCGCAATGAGCTCGACGAGTCTGACGACGTTGACTTCTCGCTGTACGTGGACAGCCGGTCGTGGGAAGAGACGACCAACTGATTGATGTCAACGTGACACGTGTTATTTGCTGAAACTTCTTCCCGGCGAGGGCGCGAACTCGAAATTCCCCACGACGGGGTCCCCGATGCTCACCCGGCCCGGTCAGTTCTCAGGGGCGCGATCAGACATCCAAGTCAGACATGTGACGCTAGGGGTCAACACACACGGTAGCAGCCGGGCAAAATCTATCACCTGACGAAGACATGAATCTTCCTACTACTCGCGATGTCGAAACAGGATTGATGGGTGCCTGGTGTCTCGACGACTGATATCATGTCGCTAGAATTCTCTTTCCCAGACGTCGCGCCGGTCGCAGCGCATCTCGCGCGTCAAAAGCGAAGTTGCGCTGGCTAGTATTTCTTCTCACCGGCCGGTTACACAACTAGATTTGTTAGATTAGATATCAAAAGCAAGCCACGTTTCTTTGTACATCTAAATCTCTCGGCCCGTTCGGCTTGTTGTTACTGGTTGCTTGCGTTGCTGCCTTGTCCATGCCGATAGAGCAGCTTGCGGAGAAGACGTCCAAAAGACCTGCCACGTTGCATAGGAGTACTTGGGCAATACTGGTAGAAAACCCCAATGGTGTGAAAGACACCCAAACCATCTAGTTCCCGCCAGACAGGGCTTTCATCCTCGCCTCGGCGGCGCGGGCCCTCCTCTCCCTCTCCAGCCTCATCCTCATCTCCGGCGTCAAGCCTCTCACCTCCTCCTCCCTCTTCTCCTCGCCCGTCTTCTCGGCCGCACCGCCAAGCGCCTTACCCGCCCCGGCCTTCCGCTCGATCTTGTTGACGCTCCGCCTCTCCTCGTCCAGCCGAATCCTTTCCAGATCGGCCTTCCGGCGCTCCGCCTCCGCGGCGTTCACGGCCGTCTCCTCCCGCCGTGAAGTCGACTCTGCTTCCTCGGGCGCCATTGCCGGCGGCACGTGCGCGGCCGACCAGTCCCATGCTTTTTCGCCCAGCTCGTGGCGTGCCACCCGGAAGAGGTTGCGGATTTTGGTCTCGCCGGCGATGTCGTAGGGGGTTTTGCCGTCGGCGTTTGTCACGGCTGGGTCCGCTTTGGCTTTCATGAGCAGTGCGGTTATCAAGGCGGGTGAGTTGATGGAGGCGGATAGGTGTAGCGGTGTCGGGGCGTGGTGGTGTTCGTTGGTCGGGTAGAATTCGAAGTTCGGACTGAGGTCGTTCTTCGTTAGGTAGACGAGGACGCCAGGGGCTTTGGTTCGCCGGATTAGGTTGACGAGTTGCGTGGTGTGGAGGAGGGCGGTTTCTTCTTGTTGTGTTCGTTTTGGTGCTTCGGGTTTCTGTTTGGATGGTTTGGGTATTGATTCCGGCTTGGGCTTTTCTTCGGTGGGTGCTTCGACGAAGGTGCTGACTTTTAAGCGCGTGAGTTCTTGGAATGATCGGAGGAGTTCGCCTTGTGTTGGTCTTCGTGTACTGAAAGGAAAGCCGCGGAGGCGTTTATCGGTGGTGCGGAGGATTTGGTTGTCGTAGGGCCCGAAGAGGGTTCG
>JAOSBN010052150.1:0-14488 GCA_027563595.1 Erythroxylum suave | reverse complement strand
CAGACCATTTTGATGTGCTTATATGTTGACAAGATTATTGAATGCATGAATGGTGTTGCTTATAAGTGTTTGATAATTGAGAATTGGGAAATATGATGTTTCACTATGCATTGTGCATTATTAAAATAGTTTTGCTTGTTACCGATTATAAGACTACTACCAACAAGCTTTAAGCTCACCCCCCATTCCGTCCTATTTACAGGTGATGAGTAATAAATCGAGTGATCGGGTTTAAAGGCATTACTCCAGATTTTTGTTTATTTTGTATTCCAAGTTCACTTTTGTAAAACAAGGCTTTAGTTGCATTTTGAGCAATTTGACTTGATGTAACTTTTGCATTTTGGATCATGTTGTATTAAGGCTTGAAATGCCCATTAAAGCTTTGTAAACTCTTATCTTTGATGGAAATGAAAAATGGTTGTGTTTTTTTCATGATTCTCAAAGCTTGTACATTTCTTTTATTTTAAGCATTCATGAGGGTAAAGTTTGGGTGTTTTGGCCTCTAAGGCAAATCTAAATTGATCTAGGTTGAATCAGACAAAGTCGTCTTCTTGGAAGTGGTAGACTGTTTCTTTAGCTTTCCAATGATATAAAGTATAAAATTTTTGGAAACTATGATTGGAACATATGATCTTTACAACTTAGTAATGCTACATAGGACGGCTATAGTGAAAGATGTGAGTTTGATGTATGTGAGGGATCAATAAAGATGAGGTTGGGAGTTTAATGAAATCAATGTGATATTGGAATTATTTGATGACGTGATTTTGGGAAGATTTAAGTGAAAATGGTATTGGATGTTTGGGTCGGGGATTTAAGATTCGAGGGTTTCGCCGTGGCGAACTTTTCCTGAGAGATTTTTATACCTCAACCTTAGACTTTCGCTGTGGTGAAACATTTAGCTTGCCGCGATGAACTTTTCCCAACAGTCCCTAGGAAATACTTACTCATTTCACCGTAGGGAAACATTTAGTTTGCCACGGTGAACTTCGCCTGAGAGTCACTTGGAATTTCACTCCTATTTCGTCGCGATGAAACATATAGTTTGTCGCAGTGAATTTGTCCCAAGAGATCATAGGAAATATTCCCTAGTTTCGCCAAGGCTCTCCTTCCCATGCTGATGCTAAAGATCCTGCTTGTAAATTTAAAGTTTCGATTTCCATCCCACTAGTTGTCATCTGACTTTTGGTGTCAATTTAAAATTATCAATGAAAAGAAAGTGAGGAAATGGAGCGGAGGAGCACAACTTAGTTATGAGCAAGCTTCAGCTGTTTAAACATATCTAGATCTGTGTAAAACGAGACTTTTGGGATATTATTTGAATGTAGGTAAACCGATGGGGGTTTATAGAGATAACCCTACAAGGGAAATTCACACGCTCATGATCTTTGTCATACGAAATTGTTGGGCCTCGGAAACATGGTTCAGCAACTATTTATTATATAAAACATTTAAAAAATCTCAAACAAACTTATATATAATTTGCAATTTAATTATTTAAGTTATTACATACCTTCATAAGTGAAAAGGTACACTTATAATCACTATCCTCTAAAAAAAATGTTTTCTTTTAGGAGAATATAATTGATCATTATTCTTATAAAAATGTGTAGGTTTAGAGATATCCACGTATGTTAGGGTCTTTCATGCATTCAAAATTTGATCTAGGAAAAATGCTCAATATAATTTATGAAATGATGTTTCTAAGGTTGTTTATAATTATAATGCCAATTTTTCATTTGATCAACTTGATGCATATAGTGATTCCATGCAATATTAAGTGTTATACATGTCATTAATGTTTTTTTTGGAAGTTAATTAAAGATTGCATTAACAAGCAAATAAGGTATAATGGATTAGTTATGCTAATATGTAATACATGTCACTCTTTATGCATGTAATACATGTCAACTAAAGGAAACTACTAAAGAAAATCAACACATAAGTACACAATGTTCTAGGCTAGCATAATAAACCATATATACTCTATAAGGTTATTACAGGATTGAGAATTTGCTACAGAGACCAAAGGAAATTTCTACAGAGAAGTCTTTGGATAAAACCTCCATTTATATCTTAAGAACCAACTTTCACTAGCTTTCCTCAATGTTCTAACTTTACCCTTGGGATTTTCCTTATCTTTAATATTAATCTAGCTTATTTATGTTTACTTAGTTGGTTGTTGTGATTGATTGATATATTTGCATATTTCGGTAATAAACTGAGAGGGTGAACTTGATAAAAATGATTAGATTGGATTAATAAGAGTTAAGTAATCTAATTGACCACTTAATC
Organism: Erythroxylum suave; assembly: GCA_027563595.1. Classification (NCBI taxonomy): domain Eukaryota; kingdom Viridiplantae; phylum Streptophyta; class Magnoliopsida; order Malpighiales; family Erythroxylaceae; genus Erythroxylum; species Erythroxylum suave. Next base: position 12,193 of record JAOSBN010052150.1, on the reverse strand, counting down.
AATCTAGTCTGTAATTTTATAAAGAGAGATCTCGTGCGAGACTCAATTGTTTAATAGTGAGCTTTAAAACTAATTAGAATTGTGGGTAATTTGTGAATTGAGAGATTGCAAGGCTATAATTTGATTAGAGTTTACAATTTCGGGAATGATTATAACTCTAAAGAGAGTAATCAACCCTATGATCGTCTAGAACCGATACCCCATAAACACATAAAAGGCTAGATTGGCATTAATGATAGGTAAAATTCCCTCTTCTATAACTTAATTAATTCTCTTTATGAATTTCCATTATTACATTATTCGATTGTTGCTCGTTTGTTTAATTTAGTTTGCTTTTCAGTTTAATATTTGAATTTGAGTCTTAAACAAAGCGCAACCTGAATTAAGTGGTTCCTAAGCTCAATCTCTTGGGGACGATATCTACTTTTTACTACAAGTAATAAACCGTATACTTGTAGTTTTTAGCGTAAAATAAGTAATTGGTTTTGCAATCAACAAGTTTTTAGCGCTATTATTGAGGATTGTTTCGTTTAGCATCTTATTTAGTTTGTATGACTTTGATTTAAGAGTGTTTGATACTTTCCTTGAGTTTTTATAGGTGCATGAACACAAGTAACACGAGAAGATCCAATGAGCTTAGTGAGGAAGAGTGTTCAGATATTACAAGGCACAAAAGAGAGCTCGATGCCAAGATAAAATACAAAGGAATATGGTAAAGAAGGAGAGCGAGGAGGAGCTGAGAGGATATTGATGGATTTTATAAGGCTAGGTTTCGGTCCTCAAGGAGTTGCAAAGCCAGCGATTCAAGGCAATAATTTTGAGATGAAGCCAGCACTCCCCAACATACTTCAAAGCAGTGTGCATTTTTATAGGCCGTCCAACAAAGATCCTAATGCCCATCTTACAAATTTCTTGGAGATTTGTGATACTTTCAAGTTTAATGGGATGTTGGATAATGCGGTGAGGTTAAGATTGTTTTCTTTTACCTTGAGAGATCGGGCAAAGGCATGGTATAATTCACTCACTACAAGACAAATCACTACTTGGGAGCAGTTAGCCTAAGCTTTCCTAGCTAAGTACTTTCCTTTGACCAAGACAACAAGAATCATCAAAGAGAACACCAACTTTCATCAAAGTGATGTGGAGTCATTGTATGAAGCTTGGGAGAGATTCAAGGAATTACAAAAGAGTTGCCCCTACCATAACCTTCTGAGGGAATTTCTTTTGTAGACATTCCATAATGGTGTAACTTAAAGAACAAGAGGAATAATAGATGCAGCTGTAGGAGAGTCTTTGATGAGGAAAACCATTAATGCAACTCATAACCTTTTGGAAGAGTTGGTGAGTAACAACTGTATCTAGTCAAATGAAAGGAACATACAAAAGTCCAATGAGAAGAAAGGAATGATTCCACTTGACTCGATGACAACTTTGCAAACACAGATTGTGGCCCTCACCAAGCAATTGAGCAACATGTAAGCAGCTTCTTCATCTATAGTCAAGACCATGTAGTCACAATATGAATTATGTGAGCTGGACATCCATGGCAAAACTGAATGCTTCTTACTGGGAGCAAGTGGTATATAACAAGTAAATTACTTGGCCCAACCGCAATGAGGTAATAATCCGTACTCTAACACTTACAATCCCGGGTAGAAAAATTACCCAAATTTTTCGTGGAGTACTAACAATGCAGGTGGCCAAGTGAGAATAAAAAGACCTCTCAAATTTTAGCTAGGCTTTTTTGGATTGGAAAAGTTAATGGACACATTGGGTCAAAGTTCTCAAGCCAAGAGGAAGGTCAAAGAAGATAAGAAGAGAGTCAAAAGAGAATAGAAGCAAAGTTGAAGTAGATTGCTAAGAACCACTCATCATCCATCCATAACTTAGAGGTACAGGTAGGTCAATTTGCTAATGCTTTGTCTTCTAGGAATGCAAGAAGTTTACCAAGCAACATCGAGGCCAATCCAAAAGAACAACTTAAGGCAATCACACTTAGGAGTGGCGAGCAATTGGAGGTGTTGGCCCCTAAATTTTTTCGTTCAATTAAGCATGATATTTTATAGAATAAGCATGGAATTTGAATTGTTACCTTAGAATCAATTATGAGGTCATGATAAGATTATTGTTGGAGTTTAATTATTTATTTAAATGTCAGTAGGATTTTATTTCACTAGTTAGTGAAATTAATGCATTAAGATGAATTTAAGGCATTTTTGGCATGCCACTTAAGTTTAGAAAAACAAGAAGCATTAAAGGAAGGGTAAAGTGGACTTTTAACACTCATTAAGGGTAAAATGGGAAGAGGAAAATGTGGTCTTGTAAATTAGAAGACCAAAAAACATGAATGAAGGAAAGAAGGAATGAAAAACATGAAAAAGAGAGAGAGAAGTGAAGGTTTCGGCCATTAGAGAGAAAAAGGAAGAAGAAAGGTTAGGGTTTCATCTTTTTTTAGCTTTTAAGAGTGATTTTGAGGGTGTTCAAGAAGAGAAAAAGAAAGAGGAAGAGAAGAGCTTCCATTTAAGCCAAACATCTCTTTGTTTGGTGAGGATTCAAGGTAAGCCCATTTTTAATCTTTTGGATTTTTGGAAGGGTTTTGGTTTATGAAGCTTAGGAAATGTATTCAGCAGCTTAGGAAATGTATGGGAAGTATTCTAGAATCAATTTTAGTGAATATGCTTGTTAGGTTCTCAATTTGGATTCTTATTGAATTGGAATTTTGCCAATGTTGAAGGACATCAAAGCAAGAGGAACAAGAGAAGGGGCATTTTTAAGCAAGTTTTAAGTAAGGAATTCAGGTGGGTTACTTGTTTATAGTTGAGTTAATAAGCCATGAGAATTTTTCCCAATCAATAGATTTGAATGATTTTCAATTGTTTTATAAATGTTGCATTTATTGCTTCTTGAATGATTGGAGTGTTTGATATATGCTTGGTACATGAATCTTGATGATGATTTATGAAATGACGATGAAAATTGGTTTTGAAAAATATCATATTTATGAAAATCATGATTTTGAAATGTGCAAGACGTTATAAATATGAAATTCATGTTTGTATGGGTTTGAGGTGGTCTATTCTGTTATGTCACGTGCAAATTGACTCTATTAAAGACTTCTCCTGCTTGCCCACTAGTGACATGGAGCTCCGTCATAAACTCCCTTACATTTACGACTATGCAAAACCACTATAGGGGCTTATGTTAGTTCGTTCTGTTCATGACTACACAGGACCATTTCATGGGAATGTGCTAGCTCATTCTATTTGTGGACCTTCCAAACCATTTTGATGTGCTTATGTGTTGACAAGTTTATTGAACCCATGATTTGGGTTGCTTACAAAGTGTTTGATAAATTGAGAATTTGGGAAATACATGTTTTGTGGTTGCAAATCATTTTACTGCGGAAATGGATATTTTCAATGGTTTTGCTTGTTTCTCCACTATCAACTTGTTACCTACAAGCTTGTAATCTCACCCCCTTCATCCCCATCTCTAGGTGAAGAGCAAGAGATCGAGTAAGGGAGAGAGTCAAGGCATCACTCTAAGATTTCATATTTTTGTATTTAAGTTAGTATAGGAAAAACTCAAAGCTTTAGCCGCATTTCAAGTATCACTCACATGTGTATTGTTGTCTTTTTTATTATGAGATCAGTGATGTATTTGGGTCTTAAAATGCCCATTAAAGCTTTATAAAACTCTTTTCTTTTGATGTTAATGAAAGATATGTATATGTTTCTCATGAATTTCCAAGTTTTTGCTTACATTTTCAAACATTCCTAAGGGTAGAAATCTGTGTTCTGACTTCAGGGGAAAAATATATTAATCTAGGCTCTTTTAGACCAAGTTGTCTTCTTGGAAGTTGTAGTATATCCTTTTAGCTTTCCAATGATATAAAGTTTGTAAATTTTGGAGATCGGACTTGAAAGATATGATTGTTACAAATTAGTGATGCTGCATAGGGTGTATGCTGGACACTTTATAGGTTTTCTATTTTGATCTAATAGAATAAGAGTATTATGGTGTCTTGGAATGGGAAGAAGTAGTATGATAAGTTAGAGATGAAATGAAGATGATAAATGGGGTTGAACATGTACAGAAATTTATGATGAATGTGTATAAGTTGAATGATTGTGTTTTAGGGATGATGACCAAACATAGATGATTAATTGATTGTAAATGATATTAAGTTGAAATAGAAGTGATAATGAAGGAGAATGATAAGGAAAATGAGTTAGGAATGATAGATATGCATAAGATGGGCCATAAGTAACTTGTAGGAGTTGGAAATATGAAATTTTCCACTCGACGGACTTGATGTCTGCTAGGCAAACCTTCTCGGGTATTTTAGTGTCTAGCTCAGTTCATGTCCGTTAGAAGGGGCGTATGTCTGCTAAGGGGACCTTCTCAGGATAATTTTATAAATGTGCAAATTTTGACCCTTTAGACAGAAAAATTCTCTCTTCGAGGTCTTCATGGAAGTTGTAGAACTCGAAGACCTCTTCGAAACCGCGCTTGAATGACCATAATCCTACACCTACAGTGAAAGTTATGTCAATTGTCCCAAACCATGTACATATATAAATTATGGACTTATCAATGTGTTTCTCTAATACTTTTAGGCTTGAATGGATCTCGAAATGTACTTAGTTTGATATGAAAATAAGGTATAAAAATAAGTGATATGTTAGGGTGATGATTGGGGATATAAACATAAGAATGGATTGTCGTATACTGAGTGTTCAATTATGGAAATTTTGGGATGTTATAAGAATGAAGATGAGCCTAAATTGGCTAATGAGATTCCATAAAAAGAACCCTACAAGGTAATGTGGTCATAAATGACTCTAAAGTTAGACTCTGAAAACCGAGCCTAACAGGAGGAGCCAAATGTGAAAAAAAAAAGCCAACAAAAGGGAAAGGTAGAAGACAAAGAAGAAAAGAAGCCATACGTACCACTACCAGCTTACAAGCCTAAGATTCCATATCCGCAGAGGGTGAGACAACATTAAGTTGACACTTAATTCTACTAATTTTTGGAAAAGTTGAAGAAATTTCAAATTAATTTGTCTTTGGTGGAGGCATTAGAGAGTGTGCCCAAGTATATGAAGTTTCTCAAAGACATATTGACACACAAATGCATTTGGGAGGATATCAGACGGTGACCTTGAGGAAGAACTATGGTTCGATCATCACAAGCATAATGCCTTCAAAACTACAAGATCCAGGGAGTTTTATTATTCCATGTGTTGATGGTGATTTTGAATTTTCTAAATTCTTATGTGATTTAGGTGCAAGTATTAACTTGATGTCTTTATCTATTTTCAGGAAATTGGGGCTAGGAGACATTAAGCCAACATCCATACTTATCCAACTTGAGGATCAATCCATTAAAAGACCATTTGGGGTAGTAGAAGACGTTCTAGTAAAAGTGGATAAATTTATAATTCTTATTTATTTTGTTGTGATGGATTTTAAAGAAGATAGGAATTCTCCATTATGAATACTAGTAGGGCATTGGTTAACATGCATGAAGGAAAATTGGTTTTGAGAATTGGTGATAAGCAGGTTGAATTTAATATGACTAAATCTTTGAAGAAACCGGTGGATGGAAGTGCTTGTATGAAAATTGATGTTGTGGATGATTATGTAAAGGAGGTTGAAAAGGAAGTTAAGAGAATTGTTGAAATGCATAGGGATGAGAGTGTGAGTGAAGAGGAATTGAGTGAGGAGGGTAAGAGAGAGAAGTTAGAGAGAGAGGATGCACCTATACCACCTTCCATTGTAAAGCCTCCCACTTTAGAACTAAAACCCTTACCTTCTCACCTGAGATACACATTTTTAGGCAAGGACCACACCTTACCTATCGTCATTTCCAACCAATTGAATGTTGAGCAAGAAGAGAAAGTAGAAGAGACCATTAAGAAAAGGATGACAGCCATGGGTGGCAAATTTCTGATATTAGGGGGAATAGCCCCAATGTGGTGATACATAGGATTAACCTTGAAGAAGGATGCAAGACAGTGAGGGAGAGGCCAAGAAGGTTGAATCTAAACATGCAAGAGGTTGTGAAGGAGGAAGTGGTAAAGCTTTTAGATGAAGGTATTATATTTCAAATAGCGAATGGGTGAGTCTGGTGCAATATGTGCCTAAGAAGGGAGGCATGACAATGATGGAGAATAAAAAAGGTGAACAAATTTCCACTAGGACCATCACAGGTTAGAGAGTGTGCATTGACTATAGGAAGCTTAATTTAGTGACCAAGAAATACCATTTTCCATTACCATTTGTAGACCAAATGATTGAGAGGGTGGTTGTCCATGCTTTTTATTACTTTCCTGATGGATATTCAGAACACAATCAGGTGTTCATATACCCACAAGACTAGGAGAAAACTACTTTCGCTTATCCTTATAGGACTTTTGGTTACAAAAGGATGCCTTTTGGTCTATATAATGCACCGACCACATTCCAAAGGTGCATGATGGCCATTTTTGCTGATATGAATGACCATTTCATAGAGGTATTTATGGATGACTTTTTTATTTTTAGAGACTCTTTTAATCTTAATTCCGATAGAGTATTACAAAGATATAAGGAGCCTCATTTAGTCTTGAATTGGGAGAAGTGTCATTTCATGGTCCAAGAGGGAATGGTTTTAGGCCATGATCTCATGCAAGGGGACTAAGGTAGATCGAGCTAAAACTGAAGTGATTGAAAAGCTTCCACCTCCTACCAACATTAAGGGCATCCAAGCATTCCTTGGTCATGCCAGGTTTTACAGACAGTTCATCAAGGATTTTTCTCTTATTACTAGACCATTAACTAACTAGTTAGTTAAAGATGTGCCTTTTGTGTTTGATGATGATTGTTTTGATGCTTTTAACAGGTTAAAGACGACACTTACAACAGCACCTATTTTGACGACATCAGATTGGTCACTTCCTTTCGAGATCTTGTGTGATACAAGCAACCATACTATTGGCTATGTACCCTGACAGCGGAAGGAGAAGAAGTTACATGCAATTTACTGTAAGACCTTGACAGGAGCATAACTGAACTACACCACCACTGAGAAGGAGTTGCTTGCAGTGGTATTTGTATATAAAATTTTCGTTCTTACCTTTTAGGCTCATAAATTTTTACTTTTACAAATCATACGGCATCGCATTATCTCTTTGCAAAGAAGGATGCCAAGGCTACGCTTATTTGATAAATGCTTCTGCTTCAAGAATTCAACATTGAGATTAAGGATAAGAAAGGAGCATAAAATGTTCTGGCGAAACACCTATCAAGGCTTGAAGGGGAACAAAAGAAGGATGCCAAGGCTAGGCTTATTAGTTAAATGCTTCTGCTTCAAGAATTCAACATTAAGATTAAGGATAAGAAAGGAGCATAAAATGTTGTGGCGGAACACCTATCAAGGCTTGAAGGGGAACAAAATAAAGAAGAAGAGGAAATTGAAGAGTGTTTTCCTGACGAGGCTTTAATGATGGTAGAAAATCCTTTTTTTCCTTGGTTTGCAAACATTACCAATTATCTCTCAAGTGGTAATCTTCCTCGTAATCTCTCACGCCAACAAAGGAAGCAGTTCTTATTTCAATTTTCTCGCTATATTTAGGATGAACATGTGTTATATAAAATTTGTGCTAACAGTTTGAGTCGCAGGTGTGTCCCTGAAGATGAAATGGCTAAAGCTTCGACCCAATGTCATAGTTTAGTTTATGCAGGACACTATAGAGAAAATAAGACAATTGCTTATATTTTGAAGTTTGGATTCTATTGGGCAAACTTTATTAAGGACGCTCGAGATTTTGTACTACGATGTGATAGGTGTCAAAGAGGGGGGTAATATTTTGAAGAGGGATGAGATGCCATTTTCAAACATCATAGAAGTGGAGATATTTGATGTGTAGGGCTTAGATTTCATGAGACCATTCCCAACTTCCCTAGGTAACTCTTATATATTGGTTGGATTTGATTATGTGTCTAAGTGGGTCAAAGCAATAGCTACTCTAACAAATGATGGCAAGGTGGTGCAACGATTCATCAAGAAGATTTTTTACTCGATTTGGGGTGCCTAGAGCTATCATAAGTGATAGAGGGAGCCACTTTTGCAACAAATCCTTTAAGGCTCTTTTGAGAAGATATAACGTTCAGTATAAAGTGACAACCCCCTACCATCTGCAAATGAGTGGCCAAATGGAGGTAGTGAATAGAGAGTTGAAAAAGATTTTGGAGAAGGTAGTGAGCATTTCAAAGAAAGATTGGGCTTTGAAGCTGGATGATGCATTATGGGCTTACAAGATGGCTTTCAAAACTCCTATAGGCACAACACCATATTGACTTGTGTATGGCTAGGCTTGTCATTTACCATTGGAGTTGGGGAATAGAGCCTATTAGGCAATTACAACTTGATGAATTGGAAGAATTAAGATATGATGTATATGAAAATGCCAAGTTGTATAAAAAAAAGGGCTAAGAAGTTGCATGATGGTCATACTAAAAAGAAAGAATTCAAGAGTGGGCACTTAGTGCTTTTATTCAATTAACGACTTCGTTTATTTCCCAAAAAACTCAAGTTAAGATGGAGTGGCCCATTCAAGGTTAGTCAAGTGGTTTCCCATGGAGTGTTGGAGTTAAAAAAAGAAAAGAGTGAAACTTTTAAGGTTAATGGGCATAGATGAGCTTTACTTTGAAGGTCCATTCCTACAAGAAAGGGAAGGACTTTCTTACCTTTCACTCACTTTTTTATGACTTCATATGGAATGGTCAAGCTAATGACCTTAACTTAGCATTTTTATCTTTCATTTGTTTGTCTTTGTGTTAGTGTGGTGTTGTTTTGATTTGATAACATCTAGTTCGGTTTAACTGGTTTTGCACTTCATTCTCATGTTGTTTAGGTTCCCAATGATACGTTTTAAGGTTACTTAAAGATTTATTGTGCATCATAGCTTGTTGAAGGGCCAAATAATGAGAGAAAAAATGTGCCACTCCATTAGCACCACCATCATAAGCCCATCTTACCTTAATCTCTTCTATTATTCCTTTTTGTGTTTTGGGTTTGTTTTTCATGGTGTTGTTTTTTAGTTTTGGATGTTCTTTTTTTCACATTGAGGAGAATGTTTTGTTCAAGTGTGGGGAGGTAGTCTTTGCATCTATGTTTGCATTTGTGCATGTCATTTAAGATGCATGTTAGGATGTTAGTATTAAGTGTGTCATTTCCCGTGCATTTGAATCTTTTGATGAATGTGTGCTGTGAGATTCTATCATGCTAGTTGGAATGAGATTAAATGCATGTATGAAATTAAATTAGGCCACTTGAGTAAAGGGAGAACCATTTTGAGTGATAAAAGTAGTTAGCTACATAAGTTACTCAGAACCTGACACGTAAACAATGAGGTAATGTATAGAAGCATAATGAATTTTCATTTGAGCCTATGTGAGGAATTGGATCTTTATGACTCCAATCTATAGCCATTTCATTTCCTTGTTTGCGTGATGCTTCCTTAGGTAATTACCTTCATAACTTGTTTAAATCGGTTTAAATCTACTAGATGAATGCTAAATAGAAATGATTAAGGCCTTCTTACTTTAACCTTTGGCTTAAATGACCTACCCTTTTATTATCCCTTGCTAGCCCCATTGAGCCTTTAACCTTTTGTCACTTGAAATCACCCAATTTTAAAACCCACAAAACCCATTAGCTTGCCCAATCACAATTTAGTAGAGTGCTTAGTGATACTTGAGTGTGGAATCACAAGTTAAAAGCGCATTGCATATAGTTATTGTTTTCTGTTCATTTTTCTTTATTGTGTTTAAAAAAAGAGAGAAAAAGGAGACAAAGAGCAAAATTAAATAAAAATGAGAAAGAAAATAAAATAAAAAAGGAATAATATGTAGTAGCTACAATAACTGTGAAGAAGTAGTCTTATATATTTGCATATCTTAGAAGTTTATCTTTGTCATCCTTTAGTACACTTAGTAGTTTATAAATGCTTATGATAAACCCCTAAAGCCTGTTTAACCCACCTTAACCCTAGCTACCCCGAAACAAAGCCCTTTTGATCTATCCTAGCATGTAATCATTGTGGAGAAGAATTAGTGTATTAGCAAGCCTATGATAGTTTGGTTTCCTATAGGAAGTTTGAGCGAAACAATAACCATCAAACACTTGAGAGAAATGAGTGAAATCAGTAAGGAAGGTCCACTTTGAATTTATACTTATCTTTAAGTGATGGTTTTATGGGTTGAGTTTGCTTATGTGCCTAATGAAAATTAGTCAACATGTGTGTAGTAGCTTGACACTTGAGTTGGACAAAGTTTGAGGGTTTGCATGCTTTAATCTTTATGAAAATGAAGTGATAGAATTTTACTAGTTGTATTTGATCTTTGCTTGAGGACAACCAAAAGTTTAACTGTGGGGATGTTGATAGCTGCAGATTGCATTATATTTTTATAGGTAATTTGATATGTGTTTAGAGGTTAAGTTGATTATTTAATGAGTGTTTAGCTTAAGAATTGTGTTAGTTCATAAACATTTGTGTTTTAAGTATTCTTTAGGTGAGAAAATGTTTTTGAGCTTTGATATTATATATATGAGGTGCCATGATGAATTTGTTAGTGTTTTAAGGAATTCTAAAGAGTTTCGAAGGAGACCCTAATCAAAACACTAGGTTATGATCGTGGGGGACCTGTCACGATGGTAACAGAAGCACCAACATAAGGCAAACGTAAGCTCGAGCATAGGGTACTCGGAGTCACTTTGAATTCAATTCTCGAGGGACATTTCGAACCCTTAAAAGACATTAGGGTTACCTTAATTGGTAAAGACTATAAAAGGATTATGATATAACCCGAAGGGAGCTGGACATTCTGCATACATTTGGAAACCCGAGAGAGAGAGACCGCTGCTCTCCCAAATCAGCCGACCTGAGTTTTATTTCCTCCCTATTTACTTTTTTATTTATTAAATGAGTAAGATTGAGATGGTTTGTATGGTTATGGATTTTGACTTATTAATGATGTTCTAACTTTACCTTCAGGATTTTGCTTATCTTTAATGTTAATCTAGTTTATTTGTGTTTAATTGAGTAGGCTATTGTGATTGATTGATGTATTTGTATATTTCGATAATAAACCTAGAGGGTGAACTGGATAAAAATGATTAGATTGGATTTACGAGAGTTAGACGATCTAATTGACCACTTAATCAATCTAGTCTGTAATTTCATGGAGACAGATCTCGTACGAGACCCGATTTTTTATTAGTGAGCTTTAGAACTACTTAGAATTATGGCTAGTTTGTGAATTGAGAGATTGCAAATCCATAATTTGATTAGGGTTTACAGTTTAGGGAATGATTATAACTCAAGAGAGAGTAATCAACCCTACGATCATCCAGAGCTGACACCCCATAAAAACATAAAAAGCTAGATTAGCATTGATGATAGGTAAAATCCCCTCTTCCATAACTTGATTAATTCTCTTTACGAATTTCCATTATTACACTATTCGATTGTTGTTAGTTTGTTTAATTTAGTTTGCTTTTCAGTTTAATATTCAAATTTGAGTCTTAAGCAAAGCACAACTTGAATTAAGTGGTACTTAAGCACAATCTGTATAGAACGATATCTGCTCTTTACTACAAGTAACGACTAGTATAATTGAGGATTTTAGCGTAAAAAAAGTAATTCATTTTGTAATCAACATATGTATAGTTTGAGATTAAACCGATGGCTGGGTCCCTAACATATTCGTCACTTTTCATAATTTTTAGTTTGTTTTCTTTAATTTGTTTTTGTTAGTTTTGTTTTGTTTTATTTTCTTATTTGAAAACCAACAAACCCCCCAAACAACACCAATTGATTTCATTTCAAAAGCTTTACACACATGCTCTAGAGGATCGACCTAGACTCATTTTTGCTATAGTTATAGGTCTAACTATTTTGAGTAGTGTTATGATGTGTTACGTTAAAAGAACTTTCTTATAGAGTTAAAACCTCTGCTCCTATGGATTCGACCTTCATTGAATTTCATTATGCTTTTATCCTTCTTTTTCAATTTAGCTTATACGACTGCTATTAGTTTATACCCTTGCAGCCAATTTATTTTGGTTGTAAATTTATTTGTATGACATTATTATAATTCAATAAAAGGCATTCTTTATCTTTGTGTATTTGTTAATTATTTTATT
>JAOSBN010052139.1:0-14488 GCA_027563595.1 Erythroxylum suave | reverse complement strand
GGTAATTCTTTTTTCGTCGCTAAATTTAGCGACGCACAGTAAATTTCCGTCGGTAAAATTAGCTACGGCCGTATCACTGACGTTTTCGTGCTGTCGTCATATTCCGTCGGCAACATTATTAACGACGGAATTTTTGGTTATTCCGTCGGTAATTTCCGTCGCTAAACCTCTTTTTTCTTGTAGTGACTCTCTTGCCCAGATAAGTAAATTTTCTGAATGCATACACATTTCATTACATCTTCATATCTTTCATACTTCTTAAATTTTCTGCTTTTCACCAATATAGAAATGTAGTATCTTTCACATTAACATGATATCAAATTCATATAACATATTTTTCCCACATTCACAATGAGTAAAAGCAAGCATTTGAGTACATATACAAACAAATAATTTCAGCTCATCATCACAAAAACTATAAACATATTATCCACCTATTTACTTGAAAATCCAAGCTCAAGTTTGTCTCTCCTCTTGCTCTTTCCTTTGGTTTTCTTGGTTTCCTTCAAATAACCAAATTTTCATTCAACTAATGTACAAGTCAAAAATCTATAAAGCTTTAATAATCAACGTTGAGCTTGAACTTAAACTACTCTTGATAGAAGCAAACTAAAGTAACTAATATATAGTAGAAAATATAAGAAAATGAATTTCTTGGTTCTCTTCTTTCTCTCTTCATTTTCAGCACATAAAACCTATTTTCTCTACTTCCTTCTTCTACCAAAACAAGAAAAGTAGATAGAGAATACCTAAAACTCAGCTAAACCTTTTTCTTCTCCTTGTTTCTCCTTTTTCTTTCTTTCCTATTTCGGTTTCTGCTCTCCTTTCTCTAGTTTCTTCTAGGTTTTTCTACTACTTTCTCTCCTTCTTACTTCTCTTCCATGACTCTCCACTCTTTCTTATTAATTTAAGACAACTTCTTGCTTTTCCAAGTTTACCCTTCCATATTTAATCTAATTCCTTGTAACTCCTTAACTTAATTCTAACAATTCCTTTTACACATGCAAACAAATGTAAATAAATATATTCATAACTAAACTCCAAAAAATTTCTAAATTTTAGAAAAATTATAATTTCTTCTTATACTTGCTAATTTAATAAAATAAATTCTAAGAAAAATTTTGGGGTCTAACATTTCTCCTCCCTTTAACGAATTTCATCCTCGAAATTCTTACCTAAGTCTACAATTAAGGATAGATACTTCTCCTTTATTGCTTCCAAAGACTCCCATGTTACTTCCTCTCTTGCATGGTTCTTCTATAAGACTTTAACCAGCTTTACAGTCTTGTTTCTTAAAACCTTTTCCTTTGAGTCCAATATCTCCACTGGTTGTTCTTCATAAGTCAAATCCTCCCTTAGTTGAACCTCTAAAGGTTGGACTATGTGCAAAGGATCCGATTTATATCTCCTCAACATTGATACATGAAAGACATTATGAATATAGGATAATTCTTGTAGTAAGGCTAACTTGTAGGCGAGAGGCCCAATCTTCTCAATAATCTCATAAGGGCCTATGTATCTTGGACTGAGCTTACCCTTTTTACCAAATCTTAAGACTCCTTTCCATGGTGAGACTTTAAGAAATACTTTGTCTCTAACTTCATATTCCATCTCCTTCTTATGCGCATCAATATAGCTCTTCATTCTATCTTGAGCTGCCTTGAGTCTCTGTTTCACCAAACTAATCTTGTCAACTGTATTTTGTACCAACTCAGGTCCTAAAAGTCTCCTTTCACCTTCCTCATCCCAACAAATAGTAGTTCTGCACCTCCTGCCATACAAAGCTTCATAAGGTGTCATTTGAATTCCTAAGTGGTAGGAATTGTTGTAAGTAAACTCAATTAAAGGCAAATGATCATCCCATGAGCCTTTGAAGTCCATAACACAAGCTCTTAACATTGTTTCCAACGTCCTTATTGTCCTCTCTTATTGACCATCAGTCTGTGGATGGAAAGTCGTGCTAATATGTAATTTGGTTCTCAAAGCCTCTTGCAAACTTCCCCAAAATCTGGAGGTAAATCAGGGATCTCTATATGAGATTATTGAATTCGGAATTCCATGAAGTTTGATTTTGTAGTCTATGCATTTCTTGGCCAAAGTATTCAAAGAATCAGTCTGTTTAATTAGCAAGAAATGTGTAGACTTGGTTAGTCTATCGATATCATCCATATTGCGTAATGCTTTTTGCTAGTCCTTGGTAATCCCATCAAGAAGTCCATTGTAATCTTTTCTGTCTTCCATTCCGAAATAGTCAAAGGCTTAAGCTTACCAGTGGGTGCTTTATGTTCTACTTTAACTTGTTGACATACTAAGCATTTTCCAGCATACTCTGCAATATCTTTCTTCATTCCCCTCCACCAGAAGTGTTTTTTTAAACCTTTATACATTTTTATACTTTCTAGATGCATTGCATATGGAGAGCATTATGTACCTCATCAAGAATTTCATTCTTCAACTCTTGCATATCCAGAACACATAATCTATTACCTATCATCATCAATCCATCTTCTCTCACCTCCATTTTTGAGGGTTTAACATTTTTAATTTCTTCTTTGAGTTTGCTTAAGTACTCATCTTGTTCGTGCAATTCCTTAGTCTTCTCATTTAACATTAGCCTTATTCTAAAGTTAGCCAATACACTACTGGATTTAGCTTGCCTCAATGTCACCTTAAGTTTAGCTAATTCCTTCAATAATGGAAAATATACCATCTTCACATGTGCTATCGTAAATTTCCTACTCAGTGCATTTGCTACAACATTAGCTTTCCCTGGGTGGTAGTCTATCATCAAATCATAATTGTTCAATAATTATAGCCACCTTTATTGTCTTAAATTTAACTCTTTTTGGCTCATCAAATATTTCAGACTCTTATGGTCTGTAAATACTTTGGTGGTGACTTCATATAAGTAATGTCTCTATATTTTCAATGCAAAGATTATAGCAGCCAACTCTAAGTCATGCATGGGATAATTCATCTCGTAAGATTTTAATTGCCTGGAAGCATAGGCAATTACTTTATCTCCTTGCATCAATGTACACCCTAATCCTTTCCTTGAGGCATCATTATAAACTATATATCCATCACTACCAGAAGGAAAAATCAGAATCGGCGTAGTTGTGAGCCTGTTCTTCAATTCCTTAAAGCTCTTCTAACATTCTTTTGTCTACATAAAGTTCTAATTCTTTCTTGTCAATTTGGCGAGTGGAGTTACTATTATGGAAAAGCCTTCTACAAATCGTCTGTAATAACTAGCTAATCCTAAGAAACTCCTCACTTCTGCTACATTCTTGGGTGCTTCCGATTTAACTACAGCTTCTACTTTCCTTAGATCCATATGTACCCTTTTTTCTAAAATTTCTTGCCCAAGAAACACCACTTTCCTTAGCCAAAATTCACATTTATCGAATTTGGCATATATCTCTTTCTTCCTCAATGCCTCCAAGGAAATTCTTAAATGCTCTTCATGCTCCTTGTCAATCTTGGAATAACCAATATATCATCAATAAAGACTATGATAAATTGATCTAGGAAAGGCTTGAAGACTCTATTCATCAGATCCATGAAGGCTGCAGGGGCAGCAGTTATTCCAAAGGGCATAACTAAAAACTCAAAATGCCTATATCATTTTCTGAAAGCAGCCTTTGACACATCAGACTCTTTTATTCTCAATTGATGATAACCTGATCTCAAGTCTATCTTGGAGAAGACTTTTGCTCCTTACAATTGATCGAACAAATCATTTATGTGTGGAAGATGATATCTATTCTTGATAGTGACATGATTGAGTTTCCTATAATCCTCACACATCCTCAAGGATCCTTCTTTCTTCTTCACAAAAAGAATTGGAGCTCCTTAAAGTGAAGAGCTAGGCCTAGTATAATCTTTCTCCAATAACTCTTCTAACTGCTCCTTAAGCTCTTTTAATTCTGCTGGAGCCATTCTATAAGGTGGAATTGATATTGGTGTAATACCTGGAAGAAGCTCTATAGTGAACTCAATCTCTTGAGGTAGCGGTAAACCTGGCAACTCCTCTGGAAAGACATTTGAAAATTCCCTAGCCACGAGAATATCTTCTAATTTTCCTCCATCTACCTTTGTATCTACTACATATGTCAAGAATGCCTCACATCCTTTCCTCATCATTTTCTCTGCTATCAGAGCTAAAATGATTCTAGACGGGCTTGCTTTCCTATCCCCCACAATCACCACTTTTTTACTTTGGCTGAGCTCAAACTCTACTATCTTCTGTTTGCAATTCAAAGTGGCATTATGTTTTTCTAAAGTATCCATACCCAATATCACATCCAATCCCCCCCCCATCTTCAATGGCATTAAATATACCACTAATTTTACTTCCCCAATGTATATTTCACACTCTCGATAAATGTGACTGATAATGACATACTGGCCAATTTGGGTACTAACCATCAAAGGGCATTCTAAGGGGCTCAAATTCTTACTATGCATAATCATACTTGAAGAAATAAGCGAGTAGGTAAAACCCTAATCAATTAAAATAATAGTATCATCTTTAAATAATTTAACCATGCCTGTCACATCCACTGGAGTTGCTTTTGCTTTCGCCCTCGTCATTGCAAATACTCTGGCTGGTGCTTGCCTTATCAGTCTTCTTGGAGGATTTACTTTCTTGGCTCCACTAGAACTATCCACTTCAGTTACAGACTTGACTCCCACTGTCTCAGCCCTCTTTGAAGTTTGCATCTAAATTCCCTCCTGTCTGATATGCTGCAAACACTCTCTAGCCATGTGCCTTTTTCTCCACAATTAAAACAAGCTCTAGTCGGCCGATACCACTCCCCTTTATGGAATTTTCCACAATGATCACATTTGGGAATGGCTGACCTATCCCTCTCTCCTCTCCTACTGCCTCCAACAGTTGAAGCTTGAAGAGAAATAGTTCTCGTCGGTTTGGGCCTGCTAGTTCCACTGCTCCTGGCCTCAGACCGTGTAGGAAAAATCCTGGTACTCCTTCCTGGCTTAGGGGCACTACCTCCCTTGCTAAGCTGTTCTCTTCCCTTCCTCTTTCTGTTCACTGCACTCTTTATATTTTCCAAATTCTCACCCTTAAAGTAGCCTCTACCAGCTGTTGAAAGTTGCAAAAATTTTGCACCGCCACTTTCTCTCTTATAGCCAAATGCAATCCCGCTTCAAATCTTTGGCACTTAGCTACTTCGCTCATCATCAACTCAGCTGCATATCTAGACAATTGTGTAAATCTGCATTCTTATTCACTCACTGTCATGTCTCTCTATGTGAGACTCAAAAACTCCCTTTGCTTCTACTGGATGTAGACCTCAAATAGATATTTCTTCTTATAGGTAGCTTGGAAATCCTTCCATGTCAACACTTGTGGCTTTAACTGACTCCCTCGTATGCTTTCCCACCAATGTAGGGCATCTCCTTGCAACAAACTCGCAGCATATACAATCTTTTCATTACCTTTATAATCTATTTGTTCCAATATTCTTTCCATCTTCTCAACTACATTTCAGCTTATTATGGATTGGTAGTTCCATAAAAGTTCACTGCGTCATACTTCCTCAACTTATCAAATTTCCTTCCTTTGTTAGCTGGGGCTGGGGTAGAAGTTGACAACATCTGGTCCATGGCCTGGACAGATGCCTGAGCAAAGGCTTGGAACAATCTAGGATCGAAGGGATTAGGCACTTGCTCTAGAGGAAAAGTTGACTCATACGTTTGTGGGTAAACGGGTTTGCTATCTCGCCCTATAGTCGCCTAAGCTATTGCTGGGACTCTAGACTCCTCAGTACCCTCCTGTCTAGGTTGAGAATCAGGTACAACAAATCCTTGCAAAACTCCTCGTGCTCTTCTACGAGGTAGCATTTTACTCTAATAAAACACTAACATTTAACCTTCTTTTCATTTTGATTTTATTTCCTACATGTATGCACGATATGCATGTCATTCAATTCAATCAATAAATTTAATAATGTAAACAATTAATTCAGCAGTAGAAATAATTTAACAGGCATCACAATAATTTATAGTATAACATATTCAAAGCCTAGGAATCCTTGAAAACTTTGGGCTCTGATACCAAAAATGTTGGCCCCGGGCCTCGGTTTCTCATTTCATGGCATCAAGGCACCAAATTTTAAGTATTTTTAGAGTAAAATTAATTATATACATATACTTAAATCAAAATACAAGGACTAAAAATTCTTGGTAGGAGTAGTACCACTAAATAGTAAAAAAAATAAATATAGTATAAAATAAGTTACACATGAAAATAACTTGCATTGGGCAGTAAATAATTATATAAATAAGTAAAAGTCATAGAAGAAGTTAAAACAATTATTTGAAAATTTAAATAAAATAACATAGAATAAAATGGATATGAAAATAAATTGATTTAGGCGTTAGAAGAAGAATTAGCAATTGAATTAACAAAGAAAAGAAACAAACAAAATGTAGAAGAGCAAAAGTCATGGGCGTGACAAATTTCTCACTCCCATGAGAGAGGAGTCATGGGCGTGATTTTTCATTTCTCACGCCTGTGAGACAAGGCGTCCTGATCGTGTTTGTGCACGATCACGACTTCAATAAAAAAGAACGATCGTGTAAATATATAAACAGTGTGATCGGACACTCCCACTTCAAATCTTTATAACTTTCAACTCCGATATCCAAAAATTACAAACTTTATATCATTGAAAAGCTAAGAGGTTCGACTTATATCGATAAAGTTTAATCGTTTAAGTATAGAATACCATTTTCTGCCAGAAATTGTGCTACAACTTTCACCAATACCAATGATGCTATCTTATAAAGGCCATATCTTTTGCATCCGAAGTCCAAAAATTACAAACTTTATACTATTAGAAAGTTAAGAGAATGATCTACAACTTTTATGGAGACCACTTAGCCTAATTCTGCCTATGTCAGTACAATTTATTCCTTGAAGTTTCAGATCACAGTTTTAATGCTTTATTCTCTTATTTTCTCTCATCTGTCAATATACTTTCCGTACAAAACAGAAGACTCGAATCCAACAAATATGAACCATGCATACAAAACTCCTATTAAAACAATTACTTCAGAAAAATTTATTCAAAGATCCTCATCAACTAACAATTTTATTCCCAAACAAAAAAAGCAATTTTAATATAAGGAATTTGAACATGAATAGAAGAAATTCTTCAACTCTGGCTATCATTCATTTCTCAAAATAAAACATAGTAGGTAATTTACTCCAATTACAAACAAAATCCATATCAGTAACATAATTACAAAATTACAATCAGAAATGCTTATGCTGATATGCTTCTAAATTTACCAAAATGATCCAAACTAAATTAGTTACAAATATAATATATATTTCTTGAAGATTTGCCAACGTTTCTGTAAGGTTCAATGATCTGTTGATTCTTACACCTGAGGAGTAGAAAAATTGTGACATATATATATATATATATAAATAAATAAATAAGGATTTAGTTCACAGAACACATACTTAAAATTTCAGTCACATAAATCATACCATGTATTTTCCAACCATTATACAAAGCATTTCATCGTACATCATACTTAGCAAATCATAATGAATGCACAAACAATATGGCTCGAGAGAATCCTATGAAACAGAATGGCGAAACCGAAGTTTACACCATTAACGAAATGGGTCCATTTTTGGAGCTCATGTGCCACAAGCGAGTAGTCGGAAGAAGGCTTAAGGTTAATGTGCACGTGATGAATGGAATGGTATCTCTCTTGCCCACATAAGTAAATTTTCTGAATGCATACACATTTTATAATATATTCATAACTTTCATGCTTCTTAAATTTTCTACTTTTCACCAATATAAAAATGCAGTATCTTTCACATAAACATGATATCAAATTCATATAACATATTTTTCCCACATTCACAATGAGTAAAAGTAAGCATTTAAGTACACATACAAAAAAATAATTTAAGCTCTTCATCACAAAAAACTATAAACATATTACCCACTTATTTACTTATAGAATCAAGCTCAAGTTTGTCTCTCCTCTGGCTCTTTCCTTCGATTTTTTTAGTTCCCTTCAAATAACCAAATTTTCTTTCAACTAATGTACAAGTCGAAAACCTATAGAGCTTTAATAATTAACATTGAGCTTGAACTTAAACTACTCTTAATAGAAGCAAGCTAAAGTAACTAATATATAGTAGAAAATATAAGAAAATGAATTTCTTGGTTCTCTTCTTTCTCTCTTCATTTTCAGCACATAAAACCTATTGTCTCTACTTCCTTCTTCTACCAAAACAAGAAAAGTATATAGAGAATACCTAAAACGCAGTTGAACCTTTTTCTTCATCTTGTTTCTCCTTTTTCTTTTTTTTTCCTTCTTCTTCTTTCCTATTTTTGTTTTTGCTCTCCTTTCTAGTGATGCTGTTGCTTGCAACCAAATATAAAAGAAATCACTTCCGTTAAAATAAATTAATGTAGTAGCGGTAAGCGGATCTCGTTCCCACGAGGAATCTTTACGGTAATGAGTTGCGAATTCAAACGAAACAAATAACAAAAGTAAAAAGGGGGGATGTTTAATCATGGCAATATCAGAAAATCAAAGGAAAAATCTCAAATTGAGAGCAATACTTAAATCTGAAAAATCAATGAGAAAATACCTTGGTTTTGGGTTACTGATGTTATCATGCTATTATGGATCCTCGACATAAAATTGCAATGATTAATAAACATTCATTGGGGGAAGTTTCTCTTAAGTGCAATGACTAGAAACATGTATCCTAGCATTCTTATTAAACAATAACCTAGATACAATCATAGGTATAATTGAATAACAACATTAAGAATCAAGAACCAATGAGCAAGCAAAATACAGGTACGACATGCAATCAACCAAGCGAATATTTTCTTAGAATTTTCAACTCTAATATAGAGAAGTTAATCCTAATTACTACTTATGATTATCGAAACTAAACGTTATATTCCAGTATCTAGCGGTTGAACCAATTAATCTCTAGTTGCGCACCTAGAAACCAACAAATTCGATTAGAAAGAATAGATCTGAAGATATCCAATGTTTATTAACAACATAATAATTATCTGAAACATCTCACCATAATAACATATAACATGGATCCCCTAAACCAAGAAAAAAGATTACTCATAATCGAATTGAAAACAAAAGAAATGACAAAGTAATAAGTCTCCATCCCTGGTTATTTAATGAAAATACGAAAACCCAATTGAAATTGTGCAGAAAACGTAAAGAATAAAAGCAAGAAAAGATGTAGCAGCCTAACAACGTGTCTTCCTATTATAAAACCTAATGTATATATATATGCACTAATCAGCAAATCTCCTTCTTTTTGCTAATCTCTTCGTTATCTTCTCTTGATTCTGTCCAGATAAGGCACTCTTCTATTTTCATTAGATAACTCCCTTGAAAGATGGCAAGATAATCTTTAAAGATTGTGTTTAGTTTGAATTTGACTTCTGAAATTTTATTTGCAGATTTATTCCATCCTTAAGCGTGCCCACGCTTAGTCTTTGAATTTTTGTCAATTTGGGAATTTTCGGATTTTCTTCATTCTGTTGCATCTTTTTGATTCCATTTCGTCTCTAAGGTGTTGAAAACCATCTGTAAACAACTATAAGATAATTCTATCAATTCCAGATAATAATTTCAACACAAGAACAATAATTAAGTCCAAAATAAGTGCAAATTAAACGACTTAACAAATTCCCCCACACTGAATCTTTGCTCGCCCTCGAGCAAACATGTCAAACCACTACACTCAGTCAATTCATCCTTCATAAGATCAAGTGCACACAATCCATTAACTTGGGCTAAAGAGACTTAATTTCCAACACATATCATAATCGCTTTTCACCAATGCAAATAAACGCAGTCAAAATAAGACATCTTTGTTCAAAAGCAAACATGAAATCAAAATGAATTCTTCTCACGGATTTCACTCTTACACTCAAGTGTTTGAGGGCAAAGTGTTTCGCTCAAATCTCACTCTAACATGTTGCACTACCATAGGCTTGCAATTTCACCAGTTATCATTCATTCAGATCACATGAGCTAATAGATCATAAGGGCTTTATTAAGGGTTGTAATGGGGCTAGGTTCAAAGGTAAGGTAAAGTGGCAAAGGGTTAATCACAAGCATTCACAAAGTACTAAGTAAAAGGGACACACAAATTAAAATTCTGAGATAAACATGAACAAAAAGGACTACAACTACTCATTACTAACTAGTACCACTATACTTTATTCTTTTGTTTCTTCTTTTTTTTCTTATTATTTTCTTCTTTTCTTTCTTTTTATTTTTTTTCTCTTTTTAGAATAATGCTAAGAACACGGGAAAACAATAAGAACAAGAGAAAATAATAAAGACATGAGTAGAAGTACTTATAAAAATATCTCATAACACAAAACACAAAAGTCCCAAATTACTCAATGCTTCATTCAACTTGTGAAGGGGAAAAGCTAATGGGGTTTTTGGTTTTAATGTGAGGTGATTAATTGAAAAAAAAAGATTAAAGGCTCAAATGTGTTTACAAAAGGAAAATAACTAGGTGGGTTAATTTTAAGCTAAGGGTGAAAAACAATGAAGGCCTTAATCATTTCTATATCCCATGTGATCAAATAAATTCAACCCAGTTCCATACAAGTTCTGAAGGCAACATGAATAGAGGAGCATCACACAATTCAAACAAATAGCATGACATAATCATTTAGGCTCAAACTTCGCTCACAGGTTTAATTCAAAAATTCACCTTAATTTCACAATTTACCTCCTCACTCACATGTCAAAATTTTTACTAAGCCTATAAGATCAGTTATTACAATTAATCAACATGCTTCACCTTAAAACTCAGTTAGCCCAATTTAATTTCATGCATATACTCAATCTCATCCAAACTAATATGACCAAGCTTCATGGCTTAACATGCATAACCGATGCAAAAATCATTAAAAATCACACAAAAATTGAAAATATTCACACATTAAAATTCCAATTCTTTACCCCACACCTAGACTAACATTGTCATCAATGTTAAAGAAGCATAAAAATAAAGGAAAAAGTTAAAGAAAGCTTCTCTATTATGGAAGTGCTGAAATCAAGGTGTTGGCAGATGTGGCGGTTGAAATCCTTCATGCTCCCAATAGCCCATCCAATTGTGGAGGAAAATCAGCAGCAAAATGTATTGGAGTGGCTAACCTACGAGAATCGCTCTTCTTCCTGGGCATTATGCTAATTTCGTGGAAGACAACCTGCAAAAGAGAAAGACAATAACACAAATCCCAAAAGCATAAGTTATGGTAGATGGGTGAGTAGGCAAGGAAAGCTAGGAGTAACGTGAGTTAGTGGTGGGCAAATGGAAGTGATAGGCTAAAATGGGTGGGAGATTCGGCAGCTAAAGATTGAAAGTTGAAAAAGAAATTAGAGCAAAACAGAAGAGGGAAAAAGGGGGGTGACGGGAGACAACCAATAATTTCATTTTTTTTCATTTTCTATTTTCGTTTTTTAAATGAAAGGATGAAAATTAAAATTGCAATAGAAAATAATAAATTAAATTCCTAACTAAATTGAATTAAACCTAAAAATAAGAATAAAAGAAAATTACTAAAAAAACACACACACATATAAAAGAAAGGATACAAATGGGGTGCCCCCCATTAGGCGCTTATCAAAGGTCATAAGCTTAACCCTTAGCATATGTGCATATCACCCATTATCGAATAGATGCTTGAGTCCAACAAGAAGCATACTCAAACTCCGTGAGAAGCCTGGAGCACCTTCCTTCAAAGTAGGCTCTTTATCAGCATGATGCTCCATGACTTTTGATGAGTGGACATACTCTAATGTCCACTCGTCTTTTCGGGAATTTCCCTTCTCACACCAGGATGGCCTCTATAAAAGTAATGCCAATGGTTATGGAGACTCAACATCCTGCTTGTCACCTTTGGTCTTCAGCTCGCTCGCCCACAGCTCTCCTAAAAACTGCACTTCTTGTTGCTCTTCCTGTTGTTCTTCTTCTTCTACCTGTAAACAACTAGGAAAAGGAAACAAAATTCGGTTAGCGATAACATGAACTGCATCACTTACCTTAGAAGGTTGCACATCCTCCATCTTTTCTCGAACTATAACCTCTTCCTCTCCTAACTCTGCTTGCTCTTCCTTTATTGCTTCTGGGTTCTCTAAATGATCTCCACTCTCTGGAGGAATGCACAACTCCTCCACATCACTCTCCTGTTGTGTAAAAATTCTTGCAGACATTAGGGCTTATATTCTCTCCACTAAGTGGCCTAATTGATCTTCCAAGGTCTTCAAGCTACTCCCCGTTACTTGCTGGAATTGAAGAGTGCTTGTCGCCAAACTCATAACGATCTCCTCCATAGACATCTTATTAGCTTGCGGTGGTGGTGGAGGTGGAGGCTCGAAGTAGGACTACTCTTCATAGTAGCTCGGTGGAGAAGTGAATCCGTACTTTATGTCCTAAAAAAGGAACACGTACAAAAAGAATAACCCAAAAATGAGCAAACTTCACATACCTTAGCTTGTTGGTCATCCCTCGGTACTTGCGCAGCTAAGGGTGTCAAACCTGGAAATCGCAATAGATGGAAACTCATTATCATAATAAGGTTATTATGAATAATCAGAATTAAAAGCATACTAATAGTGAGCCATGCCGCTAAAAGATTGAAAAATCAGAAAAAAGCTGTGAAACTAAAACGAATAGAAGACAAAAACAAAAACAAAAACATCACTAAGAAAATTGTTAAGAAATTCCCCGACAATGGTGCCAAAATTTGGTACTACTACCGCCTGCAACCAAATTCAAAAGAAATCACTTCCGTTAATACAATTTAATGTAGTTGTGATAATTGGATATCGTTCCCACGAGGAATTTTAATGGTAAAAGTTAGCGAGTTTCAAACTAAAACAAAGTAACGAATTGGGGGGGCGGGTTTGATCACGAAAATATCAGAAAATTATAAGAAAATCACAAATCAGAAATAGCAATGAAATCTGAAAAATCAATGAGAAAATACCTTGGTTTCGGGTCACTGATGTTATCATGCTATCATGGATCCTCGATATAAAATTAGGAATTTTGGATTTTCTTCATTTTTTTGCATCTTTTTGATTCAATTTCATCTCTAAGGTGTTGAAAACCATCTGTAACAATTATAAGATAATTCCATTAATTTCGGATAATAATTTCAAGACATTAACGATAATTAAGTCCAAAATAAGTGCAATTTAATGACTTAACACCTATGATCCTTAAAACTCCAATACACAGGCCTTTAACATATCCTTAATAGTTTTAATCCTACTTTCACTTTGTCCATATATCTGAGGATGAAATGTGATACTAAAGCTCAATTTCATACCCAAAGCTGGCTATAGACTACCCTTAAATCTCTAGGTAAATCTAGGATCCCTATTCGAAACATTGGACACTGGAACTCAATGTAACCTCACTACCTCATTTACATATCTCCGACCAAACTGATCTAGTGATTTATTCTCTCTAATTGGCAAGAAATGAGTCGATTTGGTCAATCTATCAACAATGACCTGTTGGAGTAGTGCCCTAAAGGCAATCGCCTTTAGTGTATTTTGTACAAAGTTGTGTACATAATTTATTTTCAATGATAAAGAAAAGCATATTTCATTAATTTGGTGTTCATTATTTATGAATTGATATTAATCTATAAGCAAATTAATGAAGTCCATGATATATGACATAGCATGAATGAAATTATGTTGTAACATAGCATGAAGGAAATTATGATGTGATCATACTATTGAGATTCCTATCATGTATAATTATGTCAGTATCTAAATTATCCCTAATCATAGGATTAATGAAACTAAACATCGTTAATTTGGACAGACTGGCATATGTCAAACTCCTTGATTTGATCAAGCAGTGGATCTCATAAACTGTAGAAATAAGATGTTTAGAGTTGAGATGTGGATACTTACTAGAGGTAGTAAGTACATTAGATGACTTACCATTAGATCATCACATGGATGTCCTATTCTAATGTAAGTGATAATTTCATCATAGCAATGTTGCAAGTATCCTTAAACTTAAGGTACTCAAAGATATCTTGGATACTGATTATGTGATTTGACTCCATTCCTTGTTTCCTTATAGTGGTCGCTCATAGGGTGTTGATTGGGTACAGCTTGAGGTATTCGAAGGTAATTGAGTAGCCAATAGAGGATTCACTACTTCTATGATAGCATAAGATGATACCTATGACCTCTTGTTGGGATCATTACTTGGAAATCTTTGGCCAGAATACATGTTCTATGAAGAATTTCTTTCGTAACATCCCATCACCGATGGGAAGGGTAAGATAGTAATTTGGAACAGATTAGGAGTGTTTAAAATTGTTTGGCTATATTCATGCATTCATATATGCATGTGAATAGTGAATTTTGCACATGTAATGATTGTACATGC
>JAOSBN010052028.1:0-14497 GCA_027563595.1 Erythroxylum suave | reverse complement strand
GTAGCTTCACAGATGTGTGTTACACTTTGCTTGGTGCCATCTGGGAGTGTCACTGGTTCATACTTGTTGTTTGTTTCAACTTTATGACAAAAATCCAGATTTGTGATCATGTGTGATGATGCACCCGAATCTACTAGCCATGTGCAACTGTTTTTTCTACTATGTGTATCAATGTAGCTTGAGCTATTACCTGCGTAGTTTGCCAATCCTCCTCCAAACTTTACCTCACCTGTAGCTTTCCCTTTGATTGCTTTAGATATTTCCTGTTGGATGAATGTTGCTATGCCATGTGGGATTGGTCCATTCTTCTCACTGTCTTCATTGGACTCAGGTTGATTGTCTGCAGGTGAGTCTCTGGTTGTAACCAAGTTTGCCCTACTCCTCTGTCCGATCAACTCCTTGTACCAGTCGGGTACGCCATGGATCTTGAATTAAGTCTCTATGGTATGTCCTGTCTTTTCACACTTCTCACAGTACTTATCTTCCTTCCTTTGAAATGGTTTTCTGCTGGTACTCCTGCTGGCTTTCTTTGGGTTAGGATTAGTTTGTTTTGCCATCATAGCCACACTTAGGTTGTTCTCATGGTTGGCATTTACTGCCTTCTGCCTTTCAACGGTTTGCATAATGGCAAACGCTCTGTTTACCATGGGCAGAGGTTCCATCAGCATAACTTGATTCACTACATTCTCGTAGTCTTCATTTAAACCCATCAAAAACTGCACAAGTTTATGAGTATTTTCCTTAGTAGAAATGGCTTTAGCAGCTTCACAAGTACATGTAGGCATAGGGTTGAAGCTAGCTAAGTCATCCCACAGTTTCTTTAGTTTGGTGTAGTAAGCAGAGATGGTGAGGTTACCTTGTTTAAAAGAGCTAATCTCCCTTTCTATCTGGTACAACAGTGGACCGTTGGCTTCCCCGAATCTCTCCCTCAGCTCTTCCCAGAGTTCCCTGGCCGTGGAAAAAGATAAGAAGGCATCACTGAGTTCCTTGGTCATGGAGTTGAGGATCCAGGATTTGACCATGGAGTCTGCCCTTCTTCATCTCGCCAGAAGTTGACTGTCCTCTGCTGGTTGTGTGCATGTCCCATCGATGAATGATAGCTTGTCTTTAGCACATAGAGCAATCATCATTGATTTGCTCCAAGTCAGGTTATTGTTGCCATTGAACAAGGTACTAACAAGAACAGCACCTGGGTTCTCTGTATTGGTAATGGAATATTTGTCTAGGTCTGGGTTTTATGTAGGGTTAAGATAGCTAGTCTCACTTTCTTCAGCTGTGTTTGCCATTTTCGGTGCGTAGTATTAAGTGGATCAGACCTTGAGCTCTGATACCATGTAAAATAAGCTAGTATAGACGAAGAGATGTCTTCATTTCATCGTGTGAATATTCTGTACAGGAGGCATATTTATATCAAATGTGAAAACAAAGCTATTGGCTATTTGTTCTGTAACTATGTACTGCTGTCTGGGGTGTGCGTAACTGTAAGGGCGGCTTGTGTGCGGTGTGTGGGTGTGTGGTATTTGTACAGACTGAAGAATAAAAAGGACAACCAAGTGAAGACAAAAAATAAAGATGAGCAGCCGAACATAAGAGCTGAACATAAGAGCTGTGTAGGATGGGTTCTGCAATGGATCGAATGGGCTTGATGAGTCAGCCCAAGCTGATGAACCTTGGACTCTTTAACAATGCCGACAACTTTCTGGTGAAAGTCATTTACGTGGAAGCAGCTCATCCTCAAGGCTCTGATATAGTAGGTGAAAAGAGGAAAACCCGTAAAATCGCAATTTGTTTCTAGTGCCACAAGAAAATATTTATATTCTATTTCAACTACCCTGAAAAGAAGGAATAGAAACAGAGTTTGAAAAAGTTCCGAGGACCACGTGAACTTTATGAGGGGAAGAACAAGTCCGAGAATTACTCTTTGGTATATAGCCCCTTGCCAATCAAATGTATTTGCATACTGTCCCTCAGCCTCGAAGTATGGAGACACTAAAAAATAGATTGTATACATATAGTCGAAAGAAATCAGATCTTTTTGTTGAATCTTTGATGCGAGTAATTCCACAATTGCACATATGAAAGAATTTAGATGCCCAAGTTAACCCACTCTTTATCTATAATATTCAACTTTAGTATACCTGAAATATTTTTTCAAAGAATCAAATAGCATTTAGCAATGCAAAGAAGGAAATGATGTTCAAAAGGTTCACAAATTGGAGGCTCTCAAGTTACCTGAAATTATTCATAGCAAGGTGATTACGAGGGTGCAGTTTACGGGGATCATTACATTAGATGCCACAATCCTGTAAGATGGCTTGCATAGAAATTAAATAAAATATACTTCTAGTGGGTGAAAATGTAAGAAATCCCCAAGATTCTCTAGATGACGAGCGAGTGTAAACCAATTTTTAGTTACCTCGCCTGAAAAGGCACACCTATAGTGGTAAGCTAGGAGGGCAGATGAATAAAACTAATTCTTGAACCTTTGTCCCCCAAATACACGTTAAGAGTCTACTAATTCAGGTGTATCAAAGGTGCAGAATGTACAAACAAGCATCTAGTCAAAATAAACTATCGAAAATAATATTTCCATATCGATAGTCATCAGGTTTGGGAAAAGGTCAAAGCTGCACCTTTCAACTGGTTAGATCATCGTACACTTCAACTTAAAATAATCTATCAAGAATAGAACGTATCGCTTACCATTTTTTCCTTAGGAGTAGAAAGTTAATATGACATATGCAATAGTAAAATAATTCCCAGCAAAATACATCAGCGGGCATTTTACACATTAATAAATTAGCAAGAGACTCTGCTACTGAATGCAGCATCCAATCAGAAGAATAGCTTTTTTTTTACAATACATCTTCTGTATCAATTTTATGATGAGATTTTCTACAGGTTTAGAACTAGTTGCTTCAGGTGTTTTCGGCGTGCCCTTTTCTTAGTCTGTCTTCAGATCTTAGTTTTTTCTTGCTTTTAGTGGTATAACCTAGCATATAATTATATGGTGTTTCTTCGTGTAATGTACTTGTTTTTAACATTGGTTCTGGACATTCTTGATATATTTGAATGATCATTTAAGAGTATCTTACGATTTCCCCCTTTCTACTCTCTTTGCTTCATCTAAGTCTCCCTTTCTCTTTCTTTCCTTCAGCAATCATCTATTTTCCCTTTTTTTTTATGTTCTCTCTCGCTTTGATATGATATCATAGTTGCTTGGTCTTTAATCCAGACCTAGGTTTTTGGCTCAAGTTTTTTTGGTTTAGATCTTGAACCAAAATTTTGGATTTATTTTTTCAAGAATCCCATCTTATTTTGAGAGTGAAAAGATGTTCTCTTCAAGGAATCGAAAACTTGAGTTCAACCAATGCGGAGGGGGCACAAGTTTCAAATTTACTGATATAGGAATTTTGTGAATTTTTTTAATTGTTCTTTGACTGGATTTTGAGTTAAATTGACATCTCTTTGAACTTGTTTCGTTATTTGTTTGTTTGATTTGTGTTTGTTTGGTGCTTTTTTATGCGTGCTAGTGGTCCTTCTACTTCCATGAGCTCGGTGGGTCTCCATTTTTAGGGTTTTGGATGTCTTCGATTGGTACTTGGATGAGTATTTACCATCTAGTTTTATAGATTAGATCGAAGTACTGGGTGCTTCTACCTTTTGGCTTTATTTAGTAATTTGGGGCTATTATTGTTTAGATAGTGACAGAGTTGGTGTTCGAATATTAAGCTAATTATAGCGAGGTAATTGAGAGTCTATCTAGCTAGTTCGCTTAATTATTATTCTTAAACTGTTGGTTGTCCCTTTGGAAACATATGATAAAATTAGAAAGATACAGAGCAGATTACCATGACCCTTACATAATGTTGACATGCACAATTCGAAGAGTGGTGAGCCAACATAGCAGGTATGAACAAAACTTTGTAGCTTATCTAAATATATTTGTCTTATATTTTTTAATAACTTTTTCTTCTATACTTGTATCAACTCGCAACGATTTTTAGTTTTTTTTAATAATTATTATTATTTATTAGCAGATATAGGCACCATATCAGGTATCTTCTTTGGTTCTATTTTATTTTTTATTTATTCAGTTATTTAATTTTATTTATCTATTCTTTTACAATATCAGTTTTCATATCTACTTTTATAACTTGCACATTCGTATTTAGGTTTACCGGAAACAACTTCTCTACTTTGTAGGGATAAGATTGCGTACTGTCAGACCTCTCCAGATCCCGCTTTGATGCAAGACTCAGACTGAGAGTGATGATGATAATGAATAGAAGAATAGTATTTTAGTCCCAACATTCTAAAGTAAAAAATGAAGATAAACAACTGTGTGATGAATTAGCGGAATCACTAGACTGGCATTTAAGAATTTCACATGTTAGTAGTAGACAACGATTGAAAATTGCAAGTAATGGTCACTGCAGCTCATGAAACAATGTAAAAAGAATCAGTACTCACGGAGCCATTGTACACATCAACTATAATCTTAAGAATGAGAAAATGATACAGATCTAAATTTCGTACAAGATTTAAAATTTATGTAGACTTTATTATTTTAATGAGGCACAAAACTGTAGAAACATACTTGAAACAAGGCTAAGAATGGCAAAATGCGATAACGTACCTGATGATGACTCTAAAAGTGCTCCTTCTGATCCAAATAGCTGTCTTTGCTGGTTAATTGCATTCTGGTTTTGCAGAAAGTAGCCCAGTGCTTGACCTGATGCTTGGGGCCTGAACGCAACTTGTTGTACGATATTGTAATATGGTAAATGGTGCATTGGCTGTGACTGTAACATCTGGTTTGCTTGATGCCATTGTGATTGCTGACAGTGGGCAACAAATTAGTTGCATTGTGCTGCATGTTCTGCTGCAGCTGCATGTTTTGTTGCACGTATTGCTGAAGGAAAGCCTTGGTCTATTAAAAAAATTTACATTACCAGAAATCTAGTAAATAAATAAGGTGATATTAGAGGGCTTGATCGAGGTGAAGAAAATTGTGTGAAAGGGTCAATTGAAGTCAACTACAAAAAGAAGATCAAACTTATGTCTTTTCTATACTGAGAATTCGAGAGAAATAAGATAGGAAAAATTATTAAATTGGTCGGTAACCTTGAAAATGAATATAAGTTTGATCAGCTAATGAGAAGATAAATTAACATAGAACAATCACTGAACAATACATCTTTTCAGGTATGCCCTCTCCCTGCTTCAGTTTTCACACAATAGTTGCTAGATTTAGCATGAGGAAAAAGTTGCATCGCAAAGTTTAACTAGAACGATTTAACTTGTAGACCCCCCTTACTATCCACATTCCATCACATTGTACTTAACTATCTACTCTTACACTCTGTTTCGCTTCAGCAAAAGCATGAATGGTAGACACAAAAAAAGGGCAAACATGCACTTCATAAGTAAGACATTCATAACGATTGACCATGTTCCTAGAAAGGACAGAAAGGTTATGAGGTATTTTATAGCTTTTCCTGGGGCTTGGCCATACCGGAAAGTCAAGAGAAATTGATTATTGTGACCACATTTAGTTTCCTTCTCTCAACTAGAACAAAGTATCATAGACAACAAGCCAGGTTTGATGCTTACCTTTACGTCTGGAACAAAATCTGGTTGGTGCGGCTGTGAGATCAGAACAAGCCTCGTTCCTTCAGAAGTGGGCCCAGCAACGTTGCATATTCATATGGCAGAACAGAACTAGAACTTGGACCTGTTTTCCAGGCCTCTGTCAGAGGATAAATAGGTTTGGCAGGATTCTTACCAAGGAAAGCTTCATAGAGCTGTTGCATATTGTGTTTCATCTCGACTATAGTGGTTTCTATTGTTTGTATCTTATCCTTAATTTCAGCAATCTCTTCCATATTTGTCTCTTCTTCTGACCAAATTTCATTCTCAGGAACCGCAAAACAAAAAGAAAATAGGAGATATATTGGAAACTGAAGTACAAAATCTGTCACAAAGCCAAACTGACATGGCACAGATGTCTTACTATGGATAGATAGGACTTGAAGGGAGAAATCATCAGTAGAGTTCAGAGTTGTACTTGGAGAGAAAGAGAGAGAGAGAGAGAGTAGGAAGCAATCATGCCTTTAGAAACAACCTGAATAGGAATATCCATAGGCACCATACGATGACCACAAAATTCTAGCCAGACAAACCTACAGTTCATAATGGTTCTGTAACCTTTTGAAACAACTAAAACAAGTGTCCGATTTTCAGACAAAAGAAACACTGTTTGAACTAAATTGTCAACAATAATAGATATGTTCACAACTCATTACACCTATGACTGATGAAGGAACCACTCTATATCCAAGTAGCAATTTAGAAGTAAACTGTTCTGCACAAAAACTATTACATTTCTTTTTCAATGTATCTTTCTCTTTCTCACTGTGCCTTACAGTTGCCTTAACACACTTTCCTCACGCTCATAACAGGAATAAGCCCAATTTATTTCCCATCAAGAGGAAAGAACAACTCAAAAACAAACTGCTAATTCCCTCATAAAAATGTTCTGAGAGGCTCAAACATGAGCATATATTAATAAAGAATTCCTCTACCCCTTTATGCCCGGATAGCATGACTTTAAGGATTTGCAGAACTACGAAATGCCAGAATCATAAGATTACCTTGCTTCTGGCAGCAGTATAAATTTGATCAACACAATGGAGAACAATTTTCTTGCGTTCTTGTAATCCATCTAGGTTGAATGGACAACTTCTCTTACCCATTTTCATCCTAAACATGAAGTACATTCTATGTTTCAGGTATGAAGAAGTGAACACAGCAAGAAAGCTTGTATTTGGAAGTATAACAAAGTTGAGATAGAATTGAACACATTATGTATGCTGACTCTGTTTGGCTCATGAATTAAGGGAGACATTTATTTCTATTATATTATTCGTTTCCAGACTTTGGAGAAGGAGATCGATCTGAAAGCCACTTTATCTTAAACAGCTGAAATGAGAGCCATATCGCAATGATAAGTTTTAATATTTGTAGTTGTTAATAAATCATTCAACCCAAAAGTTTAAGGTGATGTGTAAGAAGTAGAAATAAGGAATTTCAAATTTGCAAACCTCGTCACCCAGAAGTTTGTGGAGTTGAAAGGGTGGTACATTAAGAAATCAATGACTTTCATAAGGCTCTAAGAAGGGATTATAAATAATGCAAAAGATAGCCATAGCTAACTAACAAACCATATGATGTTTGGCTGAAAATTATTGCAATAATTAGAATTAGAAAAGAAACTTTGAAATAAAGAAATAGTAAAGTTTACAAAGATAGGCTCTAAAACCAAATCTCCTGGGCATGCTCTATGCAATTAGAACATACACCAATGTTTTGGGTTATAAATAGCACTTGGGTATTTTGACAGAGAATTTTGGAGATTTCCCCCACATTACTCAAAGCTAATCATTAAATGCCAATTACCTTTCAGATATGATTCTCTGGCGTAATTTGAGCAACAATTTGGTTATCCAGTCATCCATGTCTATTCCAGATTCTTCTCTTGGGATTTTATCTGTCTTGTTATTGGGATCCATAACTGAACACAAACAAGATGATACACATCAGTTACAACAAACTCTAGAAACAAAGTATTTTACTAAAATGGTCAACATGACATATGGAAACTAGTTCATGATATCTGTGGATTACATTGTAGATACGTTACAAATAACTATAGAAACCCCATAACCCATGTGTATGAAATTCTTGGGACAGGTGAATGATGGCAATTAGTCTACTGTGAAGTAAAGATGAGAATTTCTTATAGATTGGTTTTCATCTAAGTAGCACTCAAACAATTTTATTGAATATTCTAATACCAAGGTTATCCAATCGTCAGTTAGCAAGGAAATCACATCTAGCATGAGTGATTTAGATCATCTAATACCCAAGCAAAATTTTCAGCTTCATTATCAAGTATGGCCTCTTAAACTATGTTAAATGCAATAAATTCTTGACATATCATAGAAAGATTCTTAAATAAAATACTTGTATCAGTACCATAATAGTGCATTCATTGATAAATTTCTCTGTTTGTCTGGTTTCATTTATATGTAACCGAATTTAAGAAAGGCAAATTTGATTCACTTCATAAATTAATTAAAGAATCTTTTATCCAGAAAAGGACTGATCTTAAAACCAACTTCAATTTAAGAATGTTACGTCAGCATATGAACCTTACACGCTATCTAAACGTATGAACAAAATAAGTCTTTACAAAAAAAAAATGATTCTGTTATGCTTTTCCTATGTTGACTGATAGAAGAAATAGATATACACATAAATGTATCAAAAATAAGTGAAGAATATACCTGAGAGTGGAATACTTCTTGTTGATATCCTTGTTATTTCCCAAGGCTAAGAAATGAAAGAGCAATGGAGCTTGGGGGCAGAGAGATCTAGAGACAAAGAATAGTTGTTTGGAACAATTTCAAGAAGAAAAAAGAACGGCAATATGAGCTATGCTAGTCATGGATATATATAGATACACATTATTTTAACTACTAAAAGAAGTGGGATTTGAGTATCTAGCTTAACATCTTTTCATCACAGCGTTAAACATAACGTCTTCAGCTTTAACAGCCATGTTCACAGATTACAGCTACTACACTAGTAACATTAACATGAGTTGTTACTTATTGTCAAAAAGTTTCAGAAATTATTTATGCCGGTCAAATTTGACTTTAAGTATGTATACATGCCTAGGAAATTAATGGAATAAGCAATAAGGGATGAAATCTAGTCATAATAGTAAAATCACAGTAAAATCAAGCACCTATAGAGATAAAATATATGTCACATTTGTGACGCCAACTATCCCGTATTATTACTTTAATACATCAAGCTAACTTAAACTAGTTATACATTCTCAAGTCATTAGTGGTTAAATTAGCACTAAATCATTAAATCGATTTGGCATCTTAACACCAATAGGTTCAATGGTATTTAACTAATTACTAACAGTCAGAGTAAAATGCAAGTGGGATATTGGTTATGCACCTTTTTAGCTAAACTGGTAGATAAAAATTGTGAAAAAGAAGTTCAACATCTTTTAATTTAGTTATGCACGTACATATTTGACAGATTGAGTATGCAGTTAAGGAATACGGAATTAAATGATCTACATTGTTTATTAACTTCACCAACTTTCTCATTGCATTAAAAGAAACTTCAGTCTGTACTTGCAGAAGCTATTTCAAGGATAGTGCTGTTTATGATACTTTCTGTGAGCGGTTCAAAATTTCTGCTTTAGAAAGGAAGAAAGCACATGAACATAAAACAATCAACTTATATCTAATGAAAAATCTTACACCAAATAGAATGTTCACATAATTATACAAAATTTACGCCTAAATTTTCAGAATATTAAAGGAGAATGATAGGAAATTCAATATTCAACAAGGCTGCCTTCTAGCTGATTCCAGGAAATAGGGAAAACTAAAACAATTCCTATATACCGAGTCATAAGGCATTTAAACACCTTTATTTGGACTTCTGCAACTGTCTCCAAGGAACACAATAAGCCTAATGAAAGTAGAGAAATTAAGACTTAGATACTATGGAAGACAAGAAAGTAGTTGGCAATCGAAACAGGAGAATCCAAGATGTAAGTTTTACTCCAGAGTCCAGACAATCAGGAAATATAAGATCGACATCTATTTTAGTCCATACAAATTGGGAATATTGGATCTCCATTCTATTTTCAAATTTTGGATATAAATTAGTTTCGAGTTAGTAAGTCCGCCTGATTTTATATCTTAATGTATGTTATCAAGCTGCTTGCTCAGGAAAGTTGCATGAACACCAGTATCAAGTTTTTCTAGGAATATATTTTTTAACATTATTTTCATTATTCAATTAAATGATCATTGGAGTAATGCAAGACATCACTCTCTGTTTCTTACCTTTCCCACTCTTAATTGTGAGCAGGATGCTCTTCCATGCTTATTGGGATAAGATTAAGTGACTTACTAGTAAGGTAATCTAATTCTTGTAGGAAAAAAAAATTCTGCTTTCGTCTTCTTTTCAATCCAAGCTTACTATTCATCAAATATTTCTTATTGAAATTGTAGTAACTAAAATCCTAGCATTAATGCTGTCTTCGCAAAGCATACATATTTACAACCTATAGCATAACTCAGTAATGACTAATGAGCATACCAAAAAAGATAAAAGAAAAAAGAGCAATGAAACTTGGAGAAATGTAGCTCATGTAGTGATTGAAAATACAAGGAAATTAACTTAGGCATTCATCTTCAAAATCGACCCCCAAATTGCACACTCTTTTGATTCTATAATGATCTAAAAGTTCTTCCCTAGTGCTTTCAGGTGTTCCAAAGCTGGAGGTAAATCTTGCCAGATTTTTCATTAAGTAGTCCCAGACAGCTCCCTTAACTTGAGAATAATCAAGCTGTTTAAGTTGATGAAAAATAAATAAATTGAAAAGGAAAAGCAAAAGTCCATACCTCTGCATTTCGTCTGTTCCACCAAAAATTTCCAGATATCCTCTCTACAAGAAATTATATTTCCACAACCAACAAGGTTGCTGACGAGTGATTTATCCAAATCCATAAAAACATGTAATTTAGCTCCAAGCAAAGCACCAAAGGATCAGATGATGACTACCTGAAGAAAAAATCTCCTTTACTGGAAAGAGAAAATGAATGATTCAGTCTTCAAAACCAGGCAGATCCGGCCAGCTCTGCTTAACAAATTATTTTCCAACATCTCTTCAATAAATACCCTTACAGCTATTAACATCTTCCACGTCACAACATTCTTAACTTGATCTCCCCAGAAAGCTAGTGAGGATTTCATATTTTTACTCCATATGCATCCAGTGATCACTGTGTGAGCAAATAGATGACATGAGTTCCATGTTAAACATTCCATTGGGAACTTTAATCAAACAACTAGACAACCAAAAGGCCGCCAAAATTTTATCCCCGTACCCCAGTCAAATAAAGTTCCAAACTTCGTGGAATGGGGAGCCAAGCCAATTCTTACGAAATCAGCCTTCATCCAGATCAACCACCAGCTCCAGGCGATCACATTGTTGATTGCTTCATAGCAACTTCTCTTATCATAGAGTGCAAAACAGAAGCACAAGTCTCAAGGACTAGAGGTCTATCATGCAATCCTCAATAACCAACTGGTTTTACCGTTTCGTTGATGATAGCATGAAGAAGTTGGTTGCTTTCATGTTCAACTGGTGTCTGAGCTGTTCGCTATAGAATTGGGTATTTATGGAGGGAATTTTGCAGCTTCAAACAACAGAGAATAGGGAGGGAGAGACATCGAATGGCCAAGATGTTGGTTCCTGGCCTAGCACAAGTGGCTATTTCCCCATAAATGAAAGGAAAAACTTTTTCACTCACAGACGCATGTAGCAGAAGCGCATAAAACACGTCATGTTTGAAAATTTTAGTCCAAGTTAAAGTTTAGCTCACATGCATGCAAATGTACTTAAAAACGAATTAAGTTAATGATGTGTTTTTAAGTCATAGTAATCTTATGCAACACTAGTAATATGATTCGTAGATTTACTAGTCAAGCAACTCTAACTAGTGAACCAATCCCTTCACTACAGTTCAGTGACATGCAGATTCTACAGAAGACAGCTCTCGGAACTTGCCAGTCTTGCATGTATCGTGGAAGTAACACTTGTCCAAACTTTAGTCTGGTTTTGGTTTTGGAACTTAGTCAGGATTTGGTTTTGAAGGTTAGATCCTGTGGTCCTGCACAAAAAGACAACTTTCCAAACAGGTTTTATTTTTTAAGGAAAATGTCGTAATTTAAGTCTTCCACTGATACAGCGCCAAATTCGTAGAAAACTCAATCTGAATTTAAGAAACCTTTTTGCCCATTTCCAGTGTGCTTTTAAGTTTCAACAGGGTAGCTTAACGGCCGTCAGGGATGTCATGTAATGGGCGATTCACCGTCCCGTTAAGTCAGACTGCGTTAGCTGACGGGGTCTGGAAAGCGTCTGGTTCTTTTCCATCTCACATTATTAGGCTTTTTTAATTATAAAAATATGATTTAAAAAGAGTTTATAAAAATCCTTTCACATTTATTTTAATTATAAAACTATGATAAACTATTCTTTAAATTTCTTTCTTAAATAAAAAGGATAATTATTTTTAATTCATAAAAAAATTCTATAGTTAATTGCTAAAGGATTATAGAAGTTAGTTTAAGAAATAATAAACTTTTAGATTGTTTACATTAAATTGAAAAGTCAAAGTTATGGGAAGAAAGTATATCTTATAATTGGTTTTTTTTTCTAATTTAAGGTTATTTTTAAAAGATAAAAATATATTAAATATTTTAATTATAGATATTAAAAGGGTAAATTATAAAAAAATTTGAACTTGAGTTAATTTTGTAATACTATTAAAAACAATAATATATTTCAACTTTCAATTTGTCACAAAAATAATATACCATTAATCTCATAGTTAATTAAACTAACGTGACACATCATTTCAATAGACTTATGTGGCATAAAATAAAAATAAAAATTAACGTTGATTATTAAATTTAAAAACTTATTAATCCTAAATCATCAATTCTCTCAAATTGTCAGAAGCTTCTCCCAAATTGTATCCGCGTCTTCCACCGACAATATCTAATGCTCTCTCTCTCTCGTACGAAGTCAGTCAGATTGCCTTGCTTTTTCCTTTTTCCTAAAGTATATCTAATGCTCTCTCTCTCTCGTACGAAGTCAGTCAGATTGCCTTGCTTTTTCCTTTTTCCTAAAGTATCTTCAATCTCTCCAACCTTTTACCTCTATGCATTACTTCTCTCTCTACCTGCCACATATACCTTTTTATACCTTCCCTGTATCTTACACCTCCCTTGGTTCTTTGCTCCTTCTCGGAAACCTTTGTGTTGAGAGACATTCTAGTCCATTCCCTAGAAATTCCTTACCGCTACATTGCATTATTGCCATTCCTAAAACGACCTCTTAAACATAATCCTCTGACAAACTTTTTTTTTCCCCATTTAGTTTAGGCAGACCTATCTCTAATTCTGTTGAGACCTAAGGCTATGGATGGTTTCCCACCCTTAAACCCCTCCGTTTCCCCTGCCACGACCTCTGGAATCCAAACCCCTCTTTTGGACAACAACATGAGAAACCTGGATACACTTGTTGGCGGAGAGAACATTAAGGCTCTGTTTGGCAATCAACTGATTCTATTAGCTGTTAGCTAATAGCTGATTATATCAGCTGATTTAATTAGTGGATTACATTAGTTGTTTATTAGAGATGTTTGGTAAAATTACCTGTTTAGTATTAACTCTTTATGTGTAAAATTATTTATGAGGATATGACTTTAAAAAATTATAAGGGTATAAATATTATATATTTTAATATTTCGTTAAATATTATATATCTATCTCCGAGAATCAATTCCAATTCTTGCATGGATGACTGAAAAGTATGCTCTCCATTTGAAGTTTAGATCTTTGAATCAATGAAAATATTAATTTAAATAAACTAAATTATTTATTTTAATAAATAAAATAATTTTTATTAATAAATATTATGTAAGAAATTAAAATAAATTTATAAGTTAAAAATAATTTATTTATAAGTTAAATTTAATATATTATTATAATTAGTGGATGGTAATAACAATTAAAAAAAAATTTTAAATTAAAAAACAGAACTTAAAAACAATTAAAAAAACTAGTAGAAAACATAAATGAATAGTATGTAAAAGGTTAAATTGACTTTTAATAAGTAAAATTTTAGCTGATTTACGAAAACGCTCCTATACAAGAGCGTTTTCATCCTTGGCTGATTAATGATAATTAGCCATCGAAAAAACCACTCTCCAAACAGCTTTCAAAGCTGTTTGAAGAGTCAAACAGCTGAAGACAACCAGTCAGCTAAAAAAATAGCTAATTGGTTGTCTACCAAATGAGGCCTAAGCCTACTCCTCTAAACTGGTGTTAAGTAGTTGGGTAAAAGATAGTGAT
Organism: Erythroxylum suave; assembly: GCA_027563595.1. NCBI lineage: Eukaryota > Viridiplantae > Streptophyta > Magnoliopsida > Malpighiales > Erythroxylaceae > Erythroxylum > Erythroxylum suave. Next base: position 472 of record JAOSBN010052028.1, on the reverse strand, counting down.
ACATTAGAGTTCACCCAAAATCAATGGAAGAATTGTAGTTGCTTTAAATATCCAAACTCTTAAAGATGAGGCATGTAGTTGGGAAATAACCAATGTTTTAAAAACCGAACCGAACCGGCCGATTCAACCGAAAAAACCCTGAACCGGCCAGTTATCCGGTTCGGTTCTATACAATAACCTCTAAGTAAACAAACCGACTGGTTTATAGGAGAACCGGCCGGTTTTTAAGCAACTGGAGCTACCGATTGATCAAGTAACCCCTCAGACAACTAGTAGCCAAGTCTCTTCGTCACTCTCAAGTCTCAACTCTCTCGAATGTTCTCCATCTTCTTTTAGTCGCTCTCAAGTATCAACTCTCTCGAATGTTCTCCATCTTCTCTTCGTCGCTCTCACCATCTCTATACATGTAGGTAAGCATGACTTGGGGGTAACCATAATGGATGTTCTCCATCTTCTCTTCATCTCTCTCACT